>JAPTHA010000001.1:23881651-23892306 GCA_029814585.1 Gymnapogon annona
GTGTGTGTGTGTGTGTGTGTGTGCGTGCGTGCGTGTGCTGTAAAGTGCATTGGACACCCAAAGCATGCATGAAGGTGTGGAGAAGCGTGATGTTCATTTACCATCGAAATTGCTCAATAAATAATAATAATAATAATAATAATAATAATAATAATAATAATAATAATAATAATAAAGAAAAACATCTTCAAGTAAGCAAAAGCTTTCATGTGTTCTTAGTTTGGGACTTGCTAAATGCACTGTTTATGTAGATTGTCACCTATACATTTGCATGCTTTTTTTGTCTGCCTGTGACCTTTTTGCCCTTCATTTGGCACAGGGAAGTCAAAATTCTGGTCTGTGCAACCTTGATTTCAGCATCACTTAGTACAGTGATGTACAAAGTGAACATGTAGGGACATACGCCATTAAACAAGTGAAATCAAAAATAGATTACACCCTATGTTGTACACATGTTGTACACCCTATTTTTCATCTCTACTAATTTGAATCGTTACATGTGGTCTGTGTTGATGCGTTCTCTCACAACAGTTGTTATTTTTCCCCACCTATCCTCCTCCCTTTTTTCTTGTTTTACATGCATGATCTCCACTCTTATGACCAGGGACTTAGGTAGATACAGCAACACACTCCCCCCCAAAATGCCCCTCTTAGTAAATGGTCTCCATAAAGACATTTACAGGTAAGCATTTAGTGTAAAAGGCATTTTGCCCACTCTTTCCCCCATCCTGTCCCAGACACATATGGAGATGTTGGGTCGTTTTGTGGCATAAATGCACATGTGTTTTCCAGATCGTTGTGCTGCTTTTTGTGGTCAGTGTGTGGATAGTTGCTTTGGTGTGGTGCTGCTTTTGCAATGTGGAGGGGGGGGGTCCCCTCCTTATCTTTTGATTCTACATGCTGTAAATTTCTTTTTATTACATTATGTACTGTACCCAGTCAGAAAAAAAATGTTATGGTATGGAAAACATTGACATGTATATGCTTACATTTCAATGTAGATGGTATTAACATACTGTATTTCAGTTTGTCTTGGTCAGTTTAATTTCATTTATAAATATAACAGAATCTTAAGATCAGGGAAAAAAAATTCAGCAGCTCGCATTTTGCTTTGGTGGATCATAAACAGGCTGTAGGTAGAGCTACAATGTGCATATAGAACAAACTGGAAACAGAGGACAAAATATATAGTAGGCGCTTTATTGAAAAATTAATTTTGAGTCAGAGGCTGATCAAAAGATTTAGACCATTCCATAAACAGGTAAAAAACAACACAATTAAGTGTGTCCAGACATATCTTTGTACGAGTCTTGTTTCCACAGGTCTGATGTATAAAGATTTGTATGGATTTCATACTGAAACCTGGCGTACACTTAAATCCAGAAAACTCCATTCGAACAAAAGAATACAGATGTATGAAATTGTGTGTATGTCTAAATCCATGCTCGTACCAAAGATATGAGCATAAATCCATTTTCATATCTTTGGTATATCCCAATCAGCATGGAATTGACCACATATGTTGCCGTCTCTTTTCTACGCCCCATTTAAATATGAACATGACTATAAACAGGGTCTGCAGGTGGAATTCCCCCAATCAGATGACTTTTGAACGTTTGGCAGCTACAAGTCAGTAAATTGGTTCGCTCCTTGACCACCAAGAGCACTCATACAGGCGATAGTTTTCTGTTTGTTTTTTTTTATTATTCAATATGTCATATCTTAAAATGGAATTCATCTCATTAATTAATTACTCAATTAATTAATTATGAAATGTTTACAAAAGCAGATGTTTTCAACAATGTAGCCCATAGTGTGCATAGTCTAATGTGCATATATTAACATGTAAATCACATAATAATTTGCACCAAACTACATTATGATATACACCTCTTAGACCAAATGATTTAATTTACAGATTTTAAACACCAGACTTTTCAAATTCCTACAGAAGCAATTTTTTCTATGCCTCTCTCTTCTGTTAATCCATTGTATAGAGCCCTGTTAAATATTATAGATCTAACATCCCTGTCATGTGCAGCTCAGCGTTTGATCCTTAGATTGGGTTATATAATCAGTATTGCACGTAATCTTCCCATGTATATGTCTGTGGGGTCAATCCACAGGGAGGGCAAAAGAAGCCATCTCTATAATGTTACATAATGAATTCCTCACTCTGAGGTTACAGACAGGATGTAAAAGATTGGAGTGGAAACATCAATCAGAGAAATCTCAGTCAGGAGCATGGCATTTCTAAACAAATGTTTTAATGTGACAGAAGCCTGCTACCTGCTCCTCTTATGTTTTTGGTTTATGCCTATTTCTTTCAGTTGTGTGTGTCATTTTTGTTTTCCTTCGTACGCGGGTGTTTACCTTACCACCCACATTTCATCCCCATCTGTTGTTCGGGCCTGGCTCTTCCATGTAGCTCCACACTCCCTGCATGCCTAAAGAGCAAGCCACTGCAGAGGCAGGAAGGGAGAAGTACCACCATGCCACGTAGCATCCTTACACACCGTGTGCTCAGGTTCACAGATGAGGTCACAGTTAGGTAAGAACACATCCACTTCACAACCACACATGCACACACATTACTTTTTCAGGCTATAGTAGCAGCTGAAGTGTGCAGTTGTACAGCATTAAACAAGCACCAATCTCCTAAGCTCTTGTCCTGAAAACAGTATTTGTAATGTAATGCGATGGTAAGTCTTTGTTGTCACAATGTATCACAATGACAAGAACACAACCAAGATTCTCTCCAATTCATCATTTAACCGCACGCTTGTTCACTTGCTCACACACATTTACACACAGCCCCCTGTTCCCCTTAGTCCTGGTTCCCATGGTAACTCACCAACCTTCCATAAGAGTGGTCTCTCACTGTATGGCTGCAAGGAATGACTGGCTTTGTTAAATGAAGATACAACATCATAGCCGATACATGTTAGTGCACTGTCTGATGGCCTTTCTTGTTCTCTCTCCATCTCCGTCCATCTCTTTTTACACCGTCCTGCCCCCTACCATTCCATGTACATTGACATCTGCCTCCCATTTGTTCCTCTTTTTATTCTCTAATTTTATACACAATCTCTTCCTCCTGCCATTGTTCTCTTTTTTTCTTGTACACTTTGCCTCCATCTTGCTATTTAAAAAATAAATGTCTCTCTGCTGCTATGCTGTGGCTATGCAGCGACCTGCAGCCGTCGCTGGACAGAGTGAGGAGTGCCAGCACCACATGTCTCAGACCAGACACCAACTTTCACTGCGCTAACAGAGACAGGTATATAAAGAAAACATGGCTGCGTGCACAGAAACACATGCATTCATAAAAATACAGTATAAGTTAAAGAGGTTAAAATCTAGAAACATTGATTGTAGGGTTCATTCTCAGTCACTGTTTCACTGAAGTGTGGACTTGCATGATAGTATTTAACATTTTGTGTTGAGGACGAAATGTTCACTTTCATGTCATGTATCATTTTATGTCCAAATGATTTTTCATCATAAGTTTTGAAATTACTCTCTATGTTTTGCATGTTTAAGTGAAAATCATGTATTGTCTAATATTTAATTTACTGAGCAAAAATATATCATTAATTGAACATAAAAGGAAACATCTCCATCCATTGTCATTGATCCAACCACATGGGCTTTACTGGTGAATCAATGTCATGGAAGATAATGGTTCACTACAGAGCTACTGAACATCCAAATGGATCATATTTGATGACCATGGAAAGAATTTTGACTGAAAATTGACTTTTATTTCCATGTTATGATAGTGGATCAAAAGATTAGGTACAGGCTATGGATGGATGTTTGGGTCTTTATGGGTTGAATTTTCTGGAAAGTAGTGGACAACTCTAATCTAGATGATCATCACAAATTTAAATTCGAATCCAGTGAAAAATAAACAGCTTATAGTTCTACTCATACTGGCCCTGAGTGAATGAACATGAGATATGAGGGCCACATTTCAAAATGGAGTTGATGTCTGGTACATGAACTTGGCCCTGAGAATGCTACAGATATCTTACATCCTGACCCAGACACCTGCTGCTGAGTTCGATCTGATAAAATAAAGGTCTCAAATAAGGGAATTGTATGGCAGCTTTGTTCACTCCCTAGGAGTATACAATTTAGATTTCTGTAGAAGCAGAAAAGACTTGTCATAGCCTTCACTTTCTTGTTATTCAGTGGTAACCTCACACCCACTGTTCCCACCTTGGGATGCTCCCCAACTTCCTCCTGCCCCTCCATCCTTCCAGGTGCTCCAACTCTTTGCCCTGCAAGACTCCCCCAAGACCCAGGATCTTAGTAGAACATGTGGCCCCTGGAGAGGACAGGTACCAGGCATGGAACAACCCACCACTGCTTCTTCTGATTACCTTACCTCTTTTAAATCTTTGTTCAGCTTCTTGCTTTTTCCTTTTCCTTCTCCCACATTGAAGTGTCCTCTGCAGCTGGTAGTTTATTTTATAGATAGCCTCTTCCATAGAAATATTTGTGCTCAGAGATTCTAACTTTATAATCTCTTATTCTGCCGCACCTTTCCTTTTCTGCTTAGAACCTTTTCTTCATGTTTCCTCACTTATCTCAGCTGTAAAACTCATTGGTAAACTGAATAACACAGCAGTATACATACCGTTTTATCTATAGCTCCCAAAAACCATTAAGTCTCATTTTGAAACTCAATGTTCATGTTCAATGCTCAGTTTGACCATTCTCTGGTTTTCCATTCTCCATTCCGTCTTGTGTGTGTCTTTCTTTCTCTTTGGTTGTTAATTGCCTAAACAGGCAGTGTAACAATTTGAGTCCAAACTGTCAAGGGGGGAGCAAAAAAAGTCTGGACGTTGACAGGTAAGATCATTCTTCATTCTTTGAGTCATTTAAGTAATTTTATTTAATTGTGTTCCATGACAATCTTTTTTTTTTCCCTGTTAGGACTGCTCCAGTTTTTTTCCAGCATTTGTAAACACCATACACATGAATATCAATAGTATTTGTGATTTTCAAATTTTTGTATATTTAATGTTAACTGCATAGTGTCCATACACTTTCAATAGGAGACAGATGTAGAATGTAGACATCAGAATGTAGAATGAGGCCTTGCCTCATCCTGCTGAACTAACCAATGACTTAAGGGAAAAAATATGTTGGTAGAAGCACATGTCTTAACATCAGTAACCCCTTCACACATGTGGACACCAATACAGGCCCAGACCATCACAGATATTGCTTTTGCACCTGTCTTTTCATCTTTAATACATCAAACCTAATATATTTTTCCTGAAAGCATGTTTAATTGTGGACTCACCTGACCATGCAAATCAAACAGTCTTTTAGTGGATGAATGAGGAATATGGCAGAACAGTGTTCTTTTTATATATACTTGAGATACACCTTTCTGGGTGTATATCAGTGCAAATGTTCTATATACTTTGTACATTTGTCAGTTAAGAAAAGGTTCAACTGAATAAAAAAAAAGTTACATTTTGATTAAAAGAAAATATTTGCAGTCCTCAATGAAAATTACACTTTATCTGAAAACCCTTTTCCTGCAGTACTTTTTTATTAGCTACTTTTGAGAGTGTAATATTAAAACTTAAATAAGCACACACACACACACACACACACACAAATATATATTATTATTACAGAATGTCAGATCCAGTAGCAGCTGACCACTGACCATCTGTTCTCTCGTGTGCTACTACTTTAAGGGTGTTTCTTTTCTTTTGCAATTCAGTTTTCTATATTTATCTGCATTTGATTTATTCCCATTCCTGGTGTCTGCCTGCTGGTAGTAGTCAAATCCAGCCCACCTCTATCCTGAGAGGCAGTAGGGGCCGAGGGGGCCCACTGAAGTCCTTTGGCCAGACGGTCCTGGCTGGGTCCTGCCCTAACTCGCCATGGCCAGACAGGTGCATGCTACTGCCGGCCCAAGCCCCCACCTGCCGTGGCATTACTGCCCTGTTCCTCACCATGTGGTGGTAGTGTAGACTCCATCCCACAAACCATCTAATACCTAATAAACCTACAAATGCCAGGTCATGTTCAGGTATGCTAGAGCTACTGCTGATTCTGGACATTCTTCTCCCCCAACCTCACCTTTATTTGTTGTCTTTGTGGTTCACCTTCAGGCCTTACAACATTGATAAGACCCATAATTAATAATGTCTTTGTTTGTTCGTTTCTGTCAGAGCACACCCCAATGGGAGCCCCTCCCCTCCCACAGGGACTCCCACATCAGGTCGCAGTGGCCGCCAGTTGCCACAGCTTCCTGCAAAGAGCAGCAGCATGGAGCAAGGTATGAGGAGGTTACATTTCAATTCTAATAGGTTTCTCATTACACGTTAATAGAGGTCAACTCATGGTGGACTTGAACAGCTGAAATACTGATAATACTGATTAAAAACCAAAAAAAAAAAAACTTTCAGAAAATTATTTTTGGCCCTTTAATGAGTTTCAAAGTAAAGCTATCTGACTGGATAGGTCAGTTGGTAAGGCACCGGACTGGTGCATAGGGGACCTTGGTTCGATTACTGGGATGGGTGTCCAGTGGGTTGTGTCAGGAGGGGCATCCGACATAAAAACTCTTGCCAAATCACATATACAAATTGGATTCGCTGTGGCGACCTCGGAAGGGAAAAAGCTGAAAGAAATCATCTATGAGTTTCAAAGTAAATACTAGACTGTCTGCGGTTTAAGTATACCAATAAGCAATAATGAGCTTTCTAGTATTAAGTTCCTGAATATTTATCATTGTCATATTGTTTTTCAACATCAGTGTTTATCATGTACATATTGCTTAGATTAGATACTTCCCCTTCAGCATGCATAGCAAACATTCAAGAATGTTCAATTCAATTCAATTCTTTTGAATTGAACATTCTTGAGATTTGTTAGTTTTTTTGCATTTCATTTGAAAGGTTAAACATGGTTAAACATGTCACACTCATTTAAAATACATTTTTTCTACTTTTCCACAATCAGTGGAGAAATTTTTCTGTTTTCTATAAGTAGAAAACAATTAGTTGTCAATAATCATTAACAATATATAGTTCTAGAAAGGTATTATTTTAAACTGGCACATGCAGACTTGAATTTTTTCCAAGTTTTTACTGAAAGCATTCTCTTTGAATCTTTAAATGTTTTGAAGCATGAATGCTTTGCTTTATTTACTTTAACAATATTTTTTACTTTTATTCCCTGTCTTAAAAATGCACAATAACCTTCCATTTTTATCAGCTGTAACTGTAATAGGTTCTTTACTGAGTTTTAAATGTTTTGAGTAAGAATTTTCAACCATCCAGAGATTGCCATGTTTTGTATTATATTATTGTAACTGAATGGTTGTTAAATTTCAACCGGTTTAATAGTCGTCATATTTTACATGAGTTTCAGTTTACATTGTTTATAAAAAGCCCTTAGACCTTAAAACTCGTTTCATACTTTTAATCCATTTTAGAGCTTTTCACTTTTACTTCATTAACCAATCAGTGCTTGCACTTCAACCAGTATTTTTACGTCCACTGGCATAAATAATATGAGCATGTCTAGTAATGTGTATTATGCGCCATTTAGTGTCTAAATTTGGATACTGCATCTAGGAAACAGCCCATCTTTATGAAACAACTGTACAACTGTCTGATAACAGTTAATAATCACATCATGATAATAACACAGGTTGGATGCATTTACATGCACTTCAGAAATACGATAAAGAAAAAACCCTGGGTCAGATTTTTCAGTCTATTTTTGGATCTCTTTCAGATTATATACATATGTAGTGAATTTCCTGTTATTGTCTTCAACTCATGTCTGACCAAGTCACATCTGCTTTCCAAGAGTTAATTGGTTTTACATCTGGAGATATAAAAAAAAATGAAATAAACCATTGTAAGCTACACATGCATGAATACATTGGAGTACTGGGGAGAAATCCTGGTGGGGTGTTGATCTGATTTGTCAGAATCAGATTCTGACTGTTATCTGATAAAGCATGGTAGATTACATTGTTTACATGATAACATGAACAATATGATAATCAGAGAATTGGTGTACATATAAATGTGATTGAACAATTTCTTTTTTTTGTTTGTCTTCCTGTTTTTGTCTATCAGCCCTGGCCGTGGAGGAACAAGTCAGACGGCTACAGATGAAAGTACATTCCTACAGGCCTTCAGCCTTACACGACCCTGAGACGGACCTCAAGACCAAACGGGAGGTCTGCACCCATCTGTCTTTTCTTCTGTTCTGAATCTGAACAACATGATTCTATGTGACCTGTAGAATAAGGAATAAAAAATTAGACTTAGACTTACTTAGTCTTCCTTTAATTGTCATCACACAGACACATACGATGAATCTGGCAACATGCCATAGGCAACTGATAACACAAAATACATATGGAGAATACAAAAGTGCAAAATTGCTGAAGTAAAACCAAAGCCATGAGTGGCTGCAGTGCAAAGGTGACAACACATACAGTCAATATAAATAAGGAATAAATAAGATGAACAGCAGTAGTTGTGCAATATTGCACAACTATGTAAACAGTACTGAAAACAGTGTAAATATTGCACGTCAATGTAAATAGTACTGTAAACAGTGAAAATACTACACATCAATGTAAACAGTACTATAAACAGTGTAAATATTGCACTTGAAGTCAAGTACAGTTTTAAGAGTCTGATGGCTCGGGGGAAGAAGCTGTCACTGAACCTGGCAGTTCTACAGCAGATGCAGCGCAGCCTCCTGCCCGACGCCAACAGACAGAACAATCCATGATGGGATATATGGTGAGCTCTGGCCAAGCAGTGTTTGTGTGCAATGTCCTGGATGGGGGCGGGGAGGAGTCTTGATGATCTTCCCCGCAGCCCTCACCACTCTCCTCAGAGGCTTCCAGTCTGAGGGCTTGCAGCTCCCGGACCAGACGGAGATGCAGTAGGTCATCAGACCTTCAATGGCGCCTTTGTAGAAGGTAGTGAGGATGGGAGGGGGGAGGGACGCCCTTCTCATCTGCCACAGGAAGTGCAGGCGCTACTGGGCCTTCTTCACCAAAGAGGCCGTGTGAAGGTTCCAGTCGAGGTTGTCAGTGATATGCACCCCCAGGAACCTGGTGTTGCTGACAACCTCCACCGCAGTGTCATTGATGAAGAGTGGGGGGTGACTGGACTTTGATCTCCTGAAGTCAACAATAATCTCCTTAGTCTTATCGATGTTCAGGAGCAGGTTGTTCTACACCAATCAACCAAGTGTTGCACCTCCTCTCTGTAGGCCAGCTCATTGTGGTCCCGAATGAGACACACGACTGTGGTGTCGTCCGCATACTTTATTATGTTGTTGGTGTTAAACCTGGGATGACAGTAATGGGTCATCAGGGTGAACACCAGGGGGCGCAGGATGCAGCCCTGGGGGGAGCCGGTGTTCAGGGTGATGACCTTGAAGGCGTTGTTACCCACTCGAACATACTGGGTTCTGTTGGTCAGGAAATCCAACAGCCAGTTACACAAGGAGGCGTTTAGCACCAGGGGTCCCAGTTTGCTCACCAGATCATGGGGGATGATGGTGTTGAACGCTGAGCTGAAGTCCAGGAACAGCATCCTCACATGGGACTGGAATGGGTTAAATGATGGGGGCAACACAGTCATTATATGATCCTGAACCACCCGCTCGAAGAATTTCATGATGATTGATGTTAGTGCAGCGGGACGAAACATCAGAATGCATCGTTTAAAGGTCATTGTCACTGGCTGGACAATCTCTGTGTCCCTGTTTGCATTGGCCATTAACATGCTCATTAAGTGAGCAGAAGTGGAGTGCAGAGGTCCATTGTTTCAATCTGGCACCCAACAACCACCGATCATTAGAGCATTCATGGATGACCTCACAGTATCCACAACATCAATGTTTGGATGCAGGTGGCATCAAACAAGGTCTGGAGCAGCTCATTGTATGGGCAAGAATGAGCTTCAGGCCAGCAAGTTCAGGTCCAAGTGGACTCTTACAACTCTAAGTGAAGAGTGACTGACCGGTTTCGCTTTACCCTGGCAGGTTTAAACAGTGTCAGAAAAGCCAGTGAAGAATCTGTCAAACTCCTCACAAGCTGCTGGAAAAACACAGCTGCACGCCAAGGCACAAGCGATGACCTCAGTACATGGTTGTTGGCGGTGGACATGTCTGGACTCGCTGGAAAATTCAAGGCCTGGGTATATCAACATGTCATCCTGCTTCGTCTTCTTTGGCTGCTGTTAGTTTATGAAATCCTCATAACGGCCATGGAGGGATTTGAAAGGCCAGTTCTTACATAGGTGGCTGGACCTGTCATGGAGTCTGAGCAGCACTGCACTCTTTGGGAATAACAGCAAGATGCAGCTTCCCTTCAGCATTCTAGCGGTGGAGTTAAGGTCACCTCAGCCAGTGAAGTGCTACTCTACAGGGATTCCACTGACAACAAATCTTCCTCTGCTGGTGTAGTAGTCAGAACTGGATAGAAGTGGCATGCGTAGGATGTAGTGGAATGGGCCGAGGCTAGGTTTGAAGCTCAGCATACTGGTGGGCTCAGTGGCTACAGGGTGAGCCGGGCTGGGTAGCAATTGCAAACTGAGCTACAGCAAAGCCAGTGAAAGGGAGAATCGGACGCTGATCCA
>JAPTHA010000001.1:23902710-23918050 GCA_029814585.1 Gymnapogon annona
CCCTCAAGGCCAGCAAGGCCTTCTCTGCTGGCCTAAACATAATCAGGAATATATTTTTTAAATATAGATTTTTTTCCACAAATATGTATTAAATTATTTCTCATCGTCTATACTCTTCATTTAATAGATTTCCTAAATTGGTTACTCTGCTTCCAGCCCCAGGAGGCGATTTGGAGGGCGGGGTTTATGTCAGAGTTTTTATCCAATCATTATTCACTATCATGTCTTGCCAGGGTCGACTATCTGCCTCTCGGGCTTCAGAAGCTTCTTTGCTGGTGCACGGTTGCATAACGATGAATGGGACCCATTTGGCGGTCTGTGCCATTAAGTCTTCAGCGTCAAATATGTCCTCACTGGTGCCATCTAGAGGGCCTATTATGGCGTCAGTGCATGAACGTCTTTTGATTGCATACGCGATAGAGTGGGGCGGAGCTATGTAAAGCCAGCAGACACGTCAATTTGATAAGCAGGAAACAAGGAAATTGATCATTTGTAAAAAAAAAAAAAAAAATGTAAGAAAAGAAAAAAAATATTTATGTAGCGTGACAAGTTTTTTTTTGAGTTTTAAAAAAATGTTCTAGTTTTTTCATCCCACAACGACTTGGTCACAGATTTAATTTCAAGAAAAGACAATGTAAAGAGAGACTGGCGACCCCCGCCACAGAGCGGATAACTATGAACGTACACCTGGCTGGCAGGCTCCCAAAAGTAAGTTAATATTACTGTTAAAAGTATAATCATGAAATATTTCTGACAAGCACAGACCTTGGACTTTGTCACACTGTGCACGGTAAATTGCACCGACCACCGGCCAGTCTGGGTACACACTGACCCATGCGACTGTGCATGTTCATGCCTGGGTCCGTGATCACTGCAATGATCGGTGCACCGGTGAAACCATAACCGATCGCGTGCACTGATGCACGCGATGTTATGTTATGTCACGTTATGGTTTGACTGGTCCACCGATCAGTGATGATCGCGTGCACTGATTGGTGCACGCGATAAGTGCATGCTATCAGTCCACCATGTTTGGTCCGCACGGTCTATGGTCACGTGTATGCACGGTGCATGGACCGTGCGGACCCTGATGCGGCCGGACCTGGGTCGGTCGCTGTGTCTGATGGATGTCATTTCCTTTTGTTTCTCTGTTATTAGTGTACTCAGTAGAATAATATAACTCTGTTCAGGTGATACAGTTGTATGTGTTTTGGTCTAAATACATGGTTAGGTGGACCAAGTCGGGTGGGACATCACTGCTGGCCCAATAACAATATTCATTGATTCATTCAAACATAATCATAGTCATCGTTAGTCAGTTACTGTTATTACTGTTAAAACACCTGACAGCTGCAGGGAGGAAGGACCTGCGATACCTCTCCTTCACACACTTAGGGTGCCTCAGTCTACCACTGAAGGAACTCTTCAGTGCACTCAGTGTGTGTTTGAGGGGGTGGGAGTCCCTGACCAGGATGGAGGACAGCTTGGCCTTCAGCCCACACACAGCTGTATCGTTCCATTTTCCTTTGGTACCACCACCATGCCAGCACACCATGGTGTAGGACGCATCACCTTTGTGATTACACCCATGGTCTCCATGCGGTCCAACTCCACCCGCACTGTTTCACGCAGGGGCAGTGGCACATGCCGTGGGGTTGATAGGGCGTAGGGGACAGCGTATGTCCCCAACTCCAACTTGTAGGGCTCTTTTAACTTCCCTAAGACAGAGAATAACTTCAGAATTTTTTCTTTCATGTCCTCCATTTCAACTTCTACTGTACATAGACGTTTTATCAGTCCAAGGGTTCTATGGTTGGGAGGCCCATTAGTGGCTCTTCCAAGTCCCTCACTACATAAACCACCTGTTCTGTAGTCTTCTGTGTCAGCTTTCCTTTAAAGCACCCTCTAACGTCCAACTTGTATTTTCCTGGTCCATACAGTATTTTGCCAGGTGACTGCAGCGGGCCATGCGTTTCAATGGAATAAGTTTTTCTTTCATGTCCTCCATTTCAACTTCTACTGTACATAGATGTTTTATTAGTCCAAGGGCCAAGGGCTTCTATGGCTGGTAGGCCCATTAGTGGCTCTGCCAAGTCCCTCACTACATAAACCACCTGTTCTGTAGTCTTCTGTGTCAGCTTTCCTTTAAAGCACCCTCTAACGTCCAATTTGTATTTTCCTGGCCCATGCAGTATTTTGCCTGGTGACTGCAGTGGGCCATGCGTTTCAATGGAATAGCATTTGTGGGGGATTGCTGTTACCTCTGCTCCAGTATCCAACTTAAAAACATCTGCTGTCCATTTCCAAGTGCATTTCTTCAATCCATTCATTGGCTCGCTTTGAGTACAGTTCTCCCAGGAAAGGAAAGTCTTCTGGATCTTGACTTTCTGTGTGAACTTGGGAAATATCATGGGCTTTTTACCCTGTCCTGCATTTTTTTGCAAAATGTCCTTTTCTGTGACGAGCTCTACACTCAGCTTCACGTGCTGGACAGTCCTTCCACTTATGCTTGGATACATTTCCACACCGTCCACATCCACTCTCATGATGGACGGTTGTAATGAATGACTCCACACTCTCATCAGGCTCCTGGTTCCTTTCATTAAACCATATATCACGTTGTTCTTGCTGATACAATGAGCAACATACATGAATGCATTTACTTGGAATTCGTCTGATTGTCGTCTGATTGCAACAGTATCTGGTTGGAGTCAAAATGGCCGATGAGACTCGGGCGCCGTAAAGTACAACTTGGGCCCCATAAAGTCTAAATGACGTAGTTGAGTACGCCGTAACCCGGGAACCACCTTTATTTGTCCTGTTGTGAATTTAAATATTCTTATGGTCACTGGTGGCGAGAGGATTACTCTGGATTCTTCGTTGGAAAAAGACTCTGGACGGAGATTGTAGCGAAATCTGAAGGGGGTCTCTCTGACCCCTGTTAAATGCCTGAAACTAATGCATTGATGTGACATCTGCTGGTCATAAAATGTTATAATTAAATCTACTTACAGTGTATGCTCCCAGACATGCTGGCACCATTGCTCACATAAAACTCTGATTCTGGACCCCCTGGGATTTTGGAGACAATTGCCTAGGTCAAAATAAGGCCAGATGTCTCCTATCAACTAAACCTAAGGCCAACTATCTCTGACCAAATGAACCTGATCAATCAATGTGTCTGATCCACTGTTTTAGTATAGCTTTATTGTCACGAGCACAGTACAAGTACAGTACAAGCAAAATTTACCCATCAACCTGTCCGCACAATGTAGGAAGACCGAACAGGGAGACAGAGATAAAAAAAAGATCAAGATACAACATGACGATGGGGAAGGGGAGGGAGATCAACCCGGCACATGCTAAAAAGCACGAGCTGGTTGGAGCAAAAAAAAACGGCACACGAGCACATAAATGACAATATCACGACACAGTATGTAGACACAGCATGGGGTGGGTATCCCCAGAGATGAACAGCCAGTCCGGTCCTGCTGCCACGAAGGTGCTGGTTCAACTGTGACCTGTCCGAAACCAAGGGCGGGAACGAAGCAGGATGGAGGTGTGGGGTGGGGGGTAGGGGAGGTATAGAGTCCATATAGATGTCCATGTGTGTCCTTGTGATGAGGAATGTTCGGAGCCAGCTGCGAGTTGTTGTGGCTGGGTAGATTGGGGTATGGGAATGAAGAGCCCCTATCTGAAGTGTGATCAGTGTACCCCAGACTTCAAAGGCTTAATGCAAATAACATGTCACAGCTTCACAGAGAAGACATTATAATCTAGTGAGTTTTGCAACTGATTTTCCTATATACACCTATATTATAATATAGGTATATATATTATAATATATACACCTATATACACCTAAATTTCCCAGTTCCACACAGGGAAATTTCAGACATCCGGACTCATGTCCCAGTAGAAGCTGATTCTCATGTTTTCGTGGTTGAAACTCCCCTTCTTCCTTGACAAAGCCAATATGTGATCACGGGGACGTTGTAACTCGATTAGGACAGGTCTGGGGTTTGGACTGGATTTCCCAGTTTTGTATGGTCATTCAATTCCTACCTCCAGATGGGCACCTGCATTCGTGCCATTTCTGCCCAGGACTTTTGGTAGTCCGTAAAGAACCCGACAGGGTCTGTACACTCGATACCTACTCTAGCTCCCAGGATACGGATATTCTTTCTTCTGTTGTTGAACTGGCCAATTTTTCTTTGCATGTGCTCAAGTTGTTTCAGCCCCTACACACTTTTACTTATCTCTAGTCACATTAGTTATCTTTAGTTATCCGCTGCATTGTTGATAGAACTCTCGACCAATGTCATGCTATCGTATAGATGATTCACCTTGTATATTTCCTCCAGCTTCTTATTAAATCCCTCCGACATTTTCATTGTTCAGCCTGAAGTTCTGCTCAGAGTTTCTCGTTGTCATCTAGGAGTTCTGCTTGGAGTGATACAATTTCAGCGTGGATTTCTGCTTGGTGTTTTTCATTGTCAGCCTGGAGTTCAGTTCACAGCTTATCCATGAGGTTCTTCATTGCTCTCTTGGTCTCAACAGTTAGCTGGCTTGCTAGCGTTGCTGTTTGCTCTCTGTCAAGCATGGTGCTTGGATGAAGATCATTATCGTGTGACATTTTCCTTTTTCCCCTGTCTTGTTTTTTGGAACACTTTGTTGAGCTGTCTTATGTTGATCGTTTTAGATAAGTTAGAGAGCTTGCTTGTTTGCTTCCACTCAGCTCATCACGATGTTAGCAACCGACCAAAGAGGTTTAAGATTGAGATTGATATATTGAGATTGTTCTGCAGTGTGAGGTCACTTGCAGAGGTTCGTGGTTGTGGTCTGTGAGGGTTTGAATGCCATGTCTGAGACACTGTACATCTCTGGTGTTGCTGAAGTCTCCAGATATATACTGTTGTTTTGCTTCCTTAATTCCACTGGACAGCTTGGCTGTGGCCAAGTGGCAGTGTCACTAAAAGCTGCATCCCCCACCCTCAGGTGGCTGTGAACTGCCTCTGTTAGCCATGGCTTCTGGTTGGCATGAACAGCAGTGGTTTTGCCAGGATTGACATCATCAATGCATTTTGTGTTGTCAAAATTTTACTCTGCCTCAGCCAATCATAAGGGTGTATGAAACAACTGCATAAATCATGAATGATGGGTTGAAACAGAGTAAATTTAATTTGAAGTCATCCAGAGGTAGAATTGGTCATGTATTGCTGGAACAACAGTTAAAAAAAAAAAAAAAAAAAAAAAAACACCTCTCAGTTTAGACCTAGCTGGTCCCATGAAAATGGAGCTGCAGTTCTGACATGTATCATCTGATAAAAAATAATAGCCAATTTTTGCACAATAGAGCAACTTCACAGAAAACTAGATGTTACTTTACTAAATTACCACAAACTGATTTATTTGACTCATGAGATTGTCTTTTAAATTGACAAACATGTAAATCTCGATACATATCAGATCGAATTAAAAACATTTTTGCCATTGACTGCCATTCAAATGTTTTCCACATTTATTTTGCAGTAAGCAGAGCTAAAGGCACCAGCATTTCAGGTCTGTGCTGTAAAACTGTGATGTAAAACAGATCACAGAATTGCCTCTGTTCAGTACACGTCAACAAGCTGTCACACATGATACACATGAAGCCAAGCTGGAGGGAAGTCTCTGGAATGCCTGAGAAAATTCTATCCTGATAAACTGATAATGGATTTGAAATCTAAACAACTTTATTCTTTTTGGATAAAAAATATTAATATTAATGATATTTTAAGATTCAAAATTTTTTCACTTAATCATTGCTGCACGTGTGGCATTTTGGAGTTAAAATGCTGTGTATGGTATAACTGTAGAAAATGCAATGTGTGTTGGTGAAAAAAAACTACATGAAGTTTCTTTTTGTCTCCAATGCCAGTTTGATCTTCTCTGGAGTAAATCTGGGTGCCAGTAGTCAGTTCAGTGACTTCCTTGATGGTCTGGGACCGGCTCAGTTGGTTGGCAGGCAGACACTAGCTACTCCTGCCATTGGTAAGGACTCTAATCCACAGGTAGCTACTCACATCTTAATGTCTGTTCATCCCTGTTTATAGAGTATTAAAGTGTTTCCATCTCTCAGGTGATATCCAGATCGGTATGATGGAGAAGAAAGGTCAGCTCGAGGTAGAGGTGATCAGAGCCCGAGGACTTGTGCAAAAGCCAGGATCCAAATCCCTTCCTGGTGCGTTTTGACCTATTTGTGAATTACTTTGATATTCAGTCCACTTTCTGCTATTCCTTTACATTAGCATATTCAGTTGAATTGAATATACCTTTATTAGTCCCACGAGGGGAAATTTTACACACAGCAGTAATTCAAAGAGTAGAAAAAAAAAGAACAGAGCAGAACAGAACAGAAACACAACAAATTGAGTTCTTGCACTACATGGACCACGTAGACATGATTGAGGTCCCAGAGATGATAGCGATAACGAGGGGCCGAAAATGCGTCCTTTGGAGAGAAACGGCAGTGAAAGTCTATTAGCATAGCGCTCACAGCTGCTAACCGCTAACAGTTGAAACGTGACCGTTTTAAAGCTGCAACACAGTTCACATCCGCAAATCACTCACTCACGCATCTCCAGGCCCCCCCTCCTCTCCTCCTTTTTCAGTCTGCTGTCCCCAGTGGAAAAACCAACCAAAAAACAGAAGAGTCTATGAATCAGTAGTCACACAGCTAGCATACCTGCTGCAGTTCCACAGTCGTTAGCCTCCATCACGATGGTAGAGACAGTTGGTAGAGCGGTTGAGTAGCTCAACACGAACTGATGGAGACCCTGGTTGTACCCTCACATTAATCCACCTCCCAGTACACACAATGCCAGCTCTACACCTGCTACCTGATGCTGTAGACACGCAGGTCCCTCCAGTGTACACCGTTGTTGATCATCTCAGCCGTAGACACACACTGGCTCACCATCCCACGATGGATTGAGGTCTGGGATTCATGAACATAGCCAAAAAAACAGCCACTATCTCACAAAAACTTAAAAAATGACACATGTTGTACAGGAGTCCAATTAACACGACCACAAGAGTCGGGCAGAAAAACTTAAAAGTAGGAAAAAAGTTACGGCGCTGCTGTCATAAGCGGCCGTTACGACAGTGCCATCTTTGATACATATAAGGAAGGGTTTGTGTTCCTGCTAATGGCTATTTTATTTTTCAATCTCTGCTTATAGCTCCATATGTCAAGGTATATCTGCTGAATAATGGAGCATACATAGCCAAAAAGAAAACCAAGATTGCACGGAAAACACTTGACCCACTCTACCAACAAGCACTGCTATTTGAAGAAAGCCCACAGGGTAAAGTGTTACAGGTAAGCAGGAGATCCATTGCTCTCAATCATGACAGTGATTTTTAACCCACACTTCTAGTGATCAAATGTGATTTACATAAGAAGCTAGATTGCGTTGTAATTTGACTGAAAATAATTGTATTGCTTTGAGAAGTGGAGGAATGTAATTAAGTACTTCAGTCAAGTACCATACTGTACTGACTCTTAACAGCTATGTGGTCGTTGAGGACCCATTTTAGGTTCAGGGCTAAGGTTACATTTGAGCCACATTCAGATGAATATACTGTACAATACTGTGCATGTGCATGAACATGCTAAATGTACAAAGTATAGTCAAGTAAATGCATTTGCTGTAGCAGTAAATCTTGGTTGACCTACATTTATACATTTAGCAACTTTTCACTACCCTTGTAGGTTTTTCCCCTAAATAATAGTTCCCCTTAATAATAAATTTTGCTACGTTTAATACGTTTGTTCGGAAACCTTTTGCAACATTTGAGTGACTCAAATAAAGACACAAAATTATTTTCTCTCATACAACCAGAAAACACAGGGTTTGTCTGCCTATCTCTGAAAGTCAGTGTTGACATCTGAAGCACCCTATTTTTGTCCCCTCTCTTATACCATTCATTACAATTGCATGCACATTTTTAATTTCATTGATTGATCAATTACAATTCAATTTACCAACTTCTGGAAACTTCTGGGACAGACAACAGCTACTTTCCTTACTTACCAGTTTGCATGATGAATCTAATGTTTTGTTTTTGTTTTTTGTCATTGTACTAACAACCAGATAGTCATTCAGACATCTTTCAAGGAGATATCGTTAAGAAAACTCAAAAGAAAAGCAAAGTGCTATCTAAATGTGCCGTGAAATAGCACTTAAACAGTAGGACAATGAATGTAAGAGCGTAACAATACAATGGAATTCTGGGGGTAAATGGTTAAAAGGGGTTATACAAGAGGTGTGGTGCTTTAAGGGTGATGCAGCAATTCAAGTCCAGTTCACTGTTAATACAGTTATGTTCATTCTACCAGTTCTGGCCTGGATGCATCTGTATCTTTTACTTGAGAGTAGCAGATGAAAAAGCTGATGTGCAGGGTGTGTTGTGTCTCACAGGATGTTGTACACTTTCTATACACATTGTTAAGACAGGATAGTTGGCTAAAAGCTTTTAAGGGATGTTGGCCATTCTCAGCTATAGGAAAGGCCAAGCAGCATCTCTATTACCTGAGGAAACTGAGGCACTTTCAGTGCCCCAAGTCAGATCACCCACTTCAGTTTAAGCCAGGAAGTTAAAGCTTTTCACTCTGCCCACCATGACACTTTCAATATGAAGTGTTGATTGAATGGGCTCTCCATATGATTCTTAAACACCAGGGACAAACACATCACAATCATAAATATGATCCATATAAATAGAACATTTTATGACAACGAAATGGTGTAATGCTCTTGGTTAAAGCGCTAAACAGTACATTAGACTTAGACTTCCTTTATTGTCATTACACAGACACACACAATGAATCTGGTGTAATGATTTTAAACTGATAACCTAAATAAATATGGGAATATAAAAGTGCACAGTTGATGAAATGAATCCAAAGCCGAGAGTAACTGCAGTGTACAACACACACAGTCAATAATAAATAAGATGGACAATGTAACAATGTAAACAGTACTATAAACAGTGAAATACTATATATCAGTGTAAACAGTACTATAAACAGTGAAATACTATATATCAGTGTAGACAATACTATAAACAGTGAAGGTACCACACATCAATATAAACAGCACAAATAATTATCTACATGACATCTACATAACATCTACATGTTTGAATGAATACAGCATTAGCTTAAATAGCCAAATAGAACATGCACAACACAACAATTACAACTGGCCTTTGGACTCAATGTGTCACCAACAGATCATGGTGTGGATGCAAAACAATTTGCGCCAGCTTACCACAGACAAAACTGAAATCATTGTCTTTGGCCACAAAAAACAACCATGATGATGTGAGACAGACTTGTACTGTGATTGTGTTTAAGTCCAGGCTTAAAACACTTCTGTTCAACTATGTTCCAACTAAGCCAATGTAGCCTCTTAAATTTTTACTGCTTCAGGCATTAAATACTTCACTTCAAATTGGCATCTTTCTTGGTCAGTGGTGAAACCTCAAGTGACTTTATCACTTAAAGTTTCTTATAGTTTAACTCTTTACAACTGTTTGCCAAATGTCATGAGGAAAAGTAATTACAGAGGGAAGTCCATCCATGGGTTTAGTACACGAGCGTGCACCCCATCAAAAGTATTTGGTGAATATGCTCAAAAGAAAAAAAATAAATTCACCATTCAACAGGATAGTCAGCAATTTTAAATGACTGAACCTGATTTTAATAAAACTTAAGAAACCTAGGTTATTTTACCTAAATAAATAATAAATAAATTCCCTGTAATAAAAATTCCTGAGGATGGTGATGGAAAAGGGTCTTTTTTTGACTCAAACTTAAAAGGTTCCTTCAGTGAACATTAATTTTATTCGTCAGATGAAAATCACAACTAAAAATGAATGACATTAAAATTTGCAAGACTTCCAATAATAATTTAGAATAGTACATTAATGTAAAGTCATCATACTAACAAATGAGGAACAGTGTAAGTATAATTTACATTCATCAGTACTTTGTACTTCAAGGATATTTTGTTTCTAATGCATATTTGAATGTACAATTATTTATACATTCCTAATTCTTAATTCCTTTCTTTAAGTATTTTTTCCAATAATCTTCAGGTGATTGTATGGGGGGACTATGGCCGCATGGACCATAAAAGCTTCATGGGTGTTGCACAAATCCTTTTGGAGGAACTGGACTTATCAAGCACAGTAATTGGCTGGTACAAGTTGTTTCCCCCATCCTCCCTAGTGGATCCAACACTTGCCTCCCTAACACGGCGAGCTTCCCAGTCATCCCTTGACAGCTCATCTGGACCTCCAGGGATCCGAGCCTAGTGGACCAACAAGCACTACACACAACCACCATCACCATTCCGCAAGTAACAAACTCATATAAACATACAGAACAACAATCAAACAGTCACAACAAGAAAGCTTTGTTGAGATCTGACAATCACTCCTGTTGTGGTTAATTTTGTTTGCTCTATTTCATGTCTATTCAAATGAAGGAATTAATGTTATAGTATTTCTCTTTGTGTGATTGTGGCACAGGAGTGTGGCCCACCTGTAGCTCAAAGTAGAAAAATGACTAGTGCTTGAGTTAAAATGTGGTCTTGTCTGAATCAACAAATGCAAAGAAATGTATGTAAGCCTCTGAATGTACAGACTCAAGACAGAAAAAGTCATCGTCCACAGCTACACAGGTGGCAGTGTCGTCTCTGCAGTAGCCTCCTCCCTAAGACTGCCAGCACTTCTGCCCCACCGCTCCTATCCAACCAAGGGCCGGCTGGTTCCATGTGGGTATTCATTCTGGAAGCACAGGGCCTTCTTCTGGTGCCTAGACCTCGGAGCCACATCACTGATCCCTCTGTCTCTGTCAAATGATTCCCTTTTTGATATGTTTACCACAGCTGCTAAGAAGCGGCATCGTTTGAATGTGTTTGCTTTTGTGTTTGTTTGCCCTTTTGTTTCTTACTCGGACAACATGTTTTTAAAGTGTTCATAGTATGTTGCCAATTTGATGTGTGCATGGAGAGCAAAAAAAAAAACAAAAACAAACCACAAATAATAAAAATAAACCTGTTTAGTGTCTGCAAGTGTTATGTAAAGGGAAGTCTGTGTGGGGGGCACAGGTAATGATGACACCACATAGATTTTTACACTTGACAGTCCAGATATTGTGCAGCATTGTTTTCCTTGTTCCAGGGCTGGCAAACATCCAGGTCTTTGTATAGATGTATATGAAAACCTCCCAGGAGGTTGACCAATAAATACAATTTATGTCACTTTGGAATGTCACAAGGGTACGAAGTCACAGTAAAGAATTCTAAAATCAATGTAGTGTTTGTTCAATGTTTGTTGCAAGAGAGGAGTGTATGATTATTATGTTCTCACCCAAGCATATTTCAAGTTTTAGCTTTATTTAAACAAATTTAATACAAGCACAATAGCTTGATTTTTTTACAACAAAACATTTGACTTTTTGAAGAAAAAACAAACAGGTGGTTTAAAAATAATAGAAAAAAATAACAGTGATTCCATCAATGGCTTCTCTTATGTTGTTATTAGACAGAAAACAAAGAAAAAAAAGGCAACGAATTGTGGGACAGTTTCCCTAGTGCATCTCGGTGAATGTGACGATAACTGACCAAACTGCTCTGTCGAGGCACTAACCACCAATGAATCGATGCTCATTCTCTGTTCAAGCCCAATTTGGAAAGGGGGGGCGCTGACTTTGGAACTAGTTACAGACTGCATGCACATTTTTGTAAAATGAAACAAATACAGAAAAAAAAGATAATACACTCGACAATGTGTGTTAGTTCCACATACTGTAGGGCCGCTTGTATGTTGCATGTAGTTGTACAATTTGCTCGAACTTGAATAGTAAAGAGATAAAACCAAGAAACAGAAGCCATTCGCATCATGTCTGTCAGTCTGGTGCTGATTGTGTGTCAGACCTACCCCACAATTACGTTGTTGTCTTTTCCTCAGCCCTCTGGAAGATGTACTGTACAGAGCAGACCTGGCAACCCCTCTTTACTTTTACTAAACATTATGGTATATCTCCGAAGGGCTGAGATGAGAACGCTGATGTATGAATAAATACAGTTTGTACAAATCAGATCCACTTCTATGGAAATATGAATTATGTTTCAACATAATGATTTCAAATATGCTAAAAATGAATTGTTTAATTATATAGAGAATAAGTACAGATGCACATGAAGTCACACACTGTAAATAATTGTTAGCTATTCACTAGGTTTTCATTGGGTTCAGAGGTATTTGCAAAGGGTGTCCTAGGTGCCCTAAGGAGGAGTGATAAAGTCTCACTCGGAACAATTTAACGACAGTGCAACAGCTGCAAGTCAAAGTCTCACCACTTAAGTTTCTTTATTTGGGCCACAAACTTAAGCCATCTGATCCCCAGCCATGTCCAGTTATGATTATGATTCTTTACCTCGTGAAGTTTTATTTTTTTCTTTTTGTAAACATTTCTTTTTGAGTTTTGTCAGTATTAACCGGAAAATGCTGATTGTTTACAACTCCTGTGCTCCACTGAAACAAACAGAAAATTACAAAATAGTCATACACTGCAAGATTTCTTGTTTTTATATCGGGTGTGGCTCAAATGATGTGTTTTATATTTTAAAAAAAATTCATTTTTATTATTTACAAATAAAAAGAATGTGTGGAAGAAAGGACTGTTTCTTGACTTATTTTGCTGTGCCTCATCTTGTGCAAAAGCAAAATCTTTGTGCGTCTTTTTTAATTTAATTTTTGTACAAGTTTGGGAAACTTGTGGGAAATTTTTGTGAAGTTGTGGGAAATCTAATTTTGCTCCTCTTAGACACGTTTCCTTCAGTCACTTATTTTTGTGTCAGTGCCACGCAAGATATTTTTCAACATGAAACTTGTTATTGTATTCATGAGTATGTGGGCAAAAATGTATGATTTTAATTTTATATGATTTTAATTTTCTATGATTTTATGCGGTGAAATTATTGGAATTTGTAAAAAAAAAAATGTCCAAAGTGGCTGTTGTAAGTAATGTCTATGCATTCAGTATGCATTCATTTCATCATAGAATGTGCTGGTTATGTTTTAGTTCTCAATTTTCTAAGCATTGATCAACCATGGCTTTAACATTTCCGAGTCACAAATGTCAAAAACAAAATATCTTCCTGCTTAATAATATTGAGGTAAAACAGGCTGTCTGTCTCAAGCCTTATAACATTTATGTTCAAGGTCCAGGCCCTATTTTGTTTAAGAATTTTGTGTCATCTTTAGGTACATGTTTGAGGGCCTGAACATAAGGGAGTGGTCACAAAAATGTATATATATATTAGGTTTTGTTCATAGACCTTCAACAATTGCTCTGTAAAGACCACTACTGCTGGCAACATGCTCCAAACTGAACAAAATTTGGTATACTGTAAGTATGTATCACAAGGAGGTCTATATATAGTCTGTATGGTTTAGATGGTGCCAGGCTAACAGGAATTTTGTAGCCAAATTTGGTGATTCTCTGATCAATTTATTTGAACTCCACCTAAGAATTTAAATCAATGGGCTTCAAACTTGGTCACATAAGTCACAAGACATTGTAGGTGAGATAAGTTTATACCACAATGGGGAAATTTGAACAAACACATACCACCACAAACACAGAAAACCCTCCAAAGTTACGAACAAAGCCTGGTGTGTTGTTGGGGTTTCCGTGAGCCAAGGGTCCGTAAACAGCAGGAGGCTGCTCTGCTTGTACTTCCGCTGCAGTCTGGTTAGCGGTGTTAGATCTTCCATATTGTTGGCTAAAGATCTTCCGTTACCCATTAGAGTAGATGGAATGCTCGGTTAGTACCATCTCCTCCTATCCATTACTTGATCCAGCTCTGCATCCCCCATCAGCCTCGCTGGTCTGGTGCACGCATGAGTCTGGTCCACGCGGATCAGATCCGCACCTGTCTGGTTCGCGCCTGTCTGGTCCGCACCACATTCACGCGAACAAGACCGGTGCAGATCAGACCCCCACGGATCAGACCCATACAAACTAGACCCACGCACACCAGACATCCATGGACTAACTCGCACGGGTCTGATCCCTGGGGATCTGGTCTGCGCCGGTCTCGTTCGCATGTGTCTCGTTCCCACAGATCTGGTCCGTGGATATCTGGTCCATTGTCTGTTCCATGAATCTGGTCCTAGGGGTCTAGTGGATGCCACATAAAAACCTGTGTCTGATCATTGTCAGTTCCTTTTGATCCTCTGTTGATACTTCCTGGACCATTTTCCCATTGGCAGGAAATGGTCCGACAATCAATCAAGCAGCGTGCTGACTAAAATCACACAACATTTTTACAGATTTTGGAACTGAGTGCACAAATAAGGACCGGGTGCATTTTAACCCACACCGGGTTAAAATGCACATCGTGATTTTTTGGGATTTCCGGTTGACGCCATGTGGGAATAGTCACTCCTCAGGATGCTCCTATCTTTAGCCTTTCTACGTTATCATTTTCTCACTACCCTCTATCATAGTAAGAACAAATAATTGTTAGATTATCTTCTCGACACGACTACACTTTGTTAAGACCAACAAAATTAAAATACAACACCCTGAATACCAAGCAGAGAGAGCCTTAACTAGATCAAAACAATTCTACGAACTCGGGGGAAAAAGCACACAAAGTACTAGCATGGCAACTGAATCCAGAAAAAAAACAAACGTATAATTCATGCTATAGAAACGACATCCAAAGATATAACCCACAACCCAACAGAAATAAATGAGACTGTCGTGTAGTGCGGAGAGAGAGGATCCTGACGCAGGAGGAATAAAAGTAAACAAAGGATTTATTCCAGAATGGACGGAGCAAAAAACAACGAAAACTGCGAGGGGATAATCCAGGCGGAGAAGGCAGGTGGGTGGCAGCACAGGCAGAGGCACTAGAAAAAAGAAAAACAAAAACACAAGTATAAGTCCGTGCGCGTCACCGTCACTGCGCTGGGCTTCTCGATCTGTGTAACATCCGACAGGAGTTACCCCGAGTAAGTCGAACAATCCACTGACACCAAAGCCCATCTCCAGTGTCCTTAAATGTGCCCTACTGATGTCTCCAGTGGATGCTGGTGTGTGCCATCATCTCTGACACCTGTGACAGATGAACGCACATACCACACACACACACACACCACGCCCCTCTCTCCGCATGCACACCACAGTACCCCCCCCCCCAACGGACGCCTCCTGGCGTTCCCACACGTCTATCAGGATGTGCCCTAAAAAAGTCTTTGATGAGCTCCGGAT
>JAPTHA010000001.1:24043380-24062543 GCA_029814585.1 Gymnapogon annona
ATATGACGGACCACCAAGATGTACCTTAGTCAATCATGAGGTTACTTCTCAAACCGGTACAACATATGTAAGGACATGTTTTTTGCGATTGGTGCAGATGGACAAGAGAAAGTACGCACAACAGTAAAACAACAAAATCCCAACATAACCCAATAATACCAACACAAGACACAAATCTATAAAAATGTGCAATTTTCTGTTTTCAGTTGCAAAGGCAAATGTGTTTTCTTCATGCAGCAAGGGGGAATTTCCAAAGCATCAACTGACAGATGGTGTATGGAAGCATACTGAGATTCCATCTACTGAGAAGACATGTTGCCTTAGAAAAGCAGGCAACTACTGTTACAAACTCTAGTGCTAAGACATCTTCAGACAAGAGTACAGACACGTCTCAAGAAAATCTCACCTCTGCATCCAGATCATCATCGTCATCGTCCCCTGCTGGGGCACCACCCTCCTTGCCACCGCTCTCCAGGAACTTTGTGAAGCCTTCCAGTGTTCTCTCCCCATTGTAGTCAATTACCTGGAAATGAGAAGTAGTTTCAGATGCCATATAGACTTAGACTTCCTTTATTGTCATTACTCAGACACACACAATGAATCTGGTAACGAAATGACGGTAACGATATTTTCCGCACTATAAGGCGCACCGGATTGTCAGGCAGTCTCAATTACAGGTCTATTTCTACACTTCCACACATAAGGCTATTATTGGGCACATGGGGGACATGAGTTCCTGGACTGCTCTGGTCCGTGGACCACCACAGACCAGACCTGCGCGGACCAGATCCTTGCAAGTCTGGTCTGTGCGGGTCACGGTTCAGATCCGCACCAACGAGACCGGCGCAGATCAGACACTGGCCAGACCCGGGTAGACCAGACATCCACGGACCACACGAGTCTCATTCCCACTCTAAGGAGTGACCTTTCTCACATTATTAACAGTTTCTAACCATCACGATGGATCAAAAGCACATCTGAAGTCTTGAAAGAGACAGACTGGTTAATAAAGGAATTTCAACAGGTGCAAACTGAGCAGTGTTTTCAAGTGAAGTCATGGTCAATATTGCTTTAAGCAAAGGATAAGACCAGCAGGCTCAGGTTTCTACACGTGATTAAGAATGTAATCACAGGCCCCTAATGATTCTCAGATGACTATTTTGGCCACAAAATGTCTCAAAATACCAGTGAAATGAAATTAACTCACAGTTAAAGACAATTAAAAGGGATACAGTGATGTTTTATATGCAAGTCTTCAAACAGATACATCAACAGATACATCCATCTACAACACCACCAAGCATTACTTGACCATGATGAGTTGGGTGCTCACCTTGTGATCCCCTCCAACAGGGAAGAATTTAAGAGTAGGGAAACTGTGGACTTTGACTGCCTCAATCTCATTGGCTGTGGAGTCCATCTTGGCCACAATGACATCAGCGCTATCCTTGTATTTCTCTCCCAACTTTTCCCAGATGGGAGCCAGCTGTTTGCAGTGCCCACACCAAGGTGCATCTGGAATGGCACAAAAAAGAAATAACCTTTGTAACAGACTTCATAGGTTGTTGACATAGGGAACATTTAACTGATGCAAGCAAAGACATGAGTTAATTTCAGTTTAAAATATATTTTGCACCACTACCAAATTTACCAAATTTTTAAAAGTAATTTCTTAAATTAGCACTATACTTTACCGAAACATGACTTTCTTGCATACACCAAAAATCTGAATCATAGAATATACTTAACAGAGTTAGACATATAACAGAAGTGTTTGTGATATAAATTGGCCTTTTCAGTCACCACAGCATTGATGTTATTCTACAGTATGTCAACGTCTAAGGTAAGGGGCTTTGGGTGGCAAAGTTGGCAGTACTCTTGCGGAACTAATGGTCACAAATGCCATCAGCCTCTGCTGTCCATCACCTAATTTATGACCCCCAATCTCCCTTCCCTTCATGTATAAAGATAGCAGCTGACAATATTTTAGGCAGTAGTTGCTTGGTATCAAATCTGTCTGTAGCCCAACAGTGAGAAGAAGTTGGTCTTATGCATCAACATCTGAACAATGGCCAATGGCCAAGAAAAGAAGAACTTCTCACTCAAGAACAATGGGCCTCAACATCCAAAGCAAACACATTCTTTAAGTGAACATGCGGTGTACCATTCGCTCCTAGAAGTTTAGGTCTCTCATATGATGAATTACCATAAGTGCATCAGCTACAGGTTTGGAACTATAATATGAAATGAAATCTCTTTACAAAAACAATTACCAGATATGCTTGTGTGAAAGGTTTTTGATGCATTACAAAACTCCAGACACATATTTCACAACTAGTCTATATAAAAAATGGAAACACAGCTAAATAGTCAGGAATATGATTAAGACACAACAACAAAAAGCTATGACACACAGCCAAATGCTCCAGAGAAAAGTAGTAATAGTCTGGTTACAATTCATTTACACCTTACAAGATATAAAGTTGCAATCCAGATTGTTTTTCCAGCCTTACAAGATTCTAATGTTACGATTTCGTGCTATAAATATAATTTGATAATATAATCCCTTGGCTGTTTTCCCAGCCCTATCCTGGCAGTAGGAGTGCATACACTTCACATTGAGCCTGAGCTTCATGATCTTATTCCCTTTGGCTAGTGAAGAGGAAACCCCACACCTGGCCCATCAGGGAATATGGATCAGCTCCACTGTGCATGAGCTGTATCCAGCTCCTATATTTAATCTCATTATTTCAACAGTAGAGTCCGGTAACAAATATGTTTTTAGTCACTGTGTTGCAAGCAAGAGTTTGTTACATGCATCAGCTTTTTCTACTAGTATACTTGCTACCATGGTTACGAGCTGAGTGGAAGAAAAAAAGAAGAGCTGTCTTACCTAAAAAAAAAAAAATCTATATAAAATGCTACAGTGTTCCAAAGTGCATAAAAAAATAACAGGAGAGGCTGCAAACACAAAATGACACACAATCTTCATCGAGGCTCCATGCTAGACAGAGATCCAATGGCAGTGAAGGCTAAGCCCATTGATGAGCTACGTGAAATCCAGGCTGAGTGAAAAACTACAAGCAGAACTCAATGAAACCTGTGCTGACACTCCAAGTAGAATTCCGGGCTGACAATGACAAACTACAAGCAGAACTCAAGGCTGAGAATGAGAAACTGAGCAGACGTCTAGGCTGAACGATGGAAAATGTCAGAGGGATTGGATAAGAAGCTGGAAGAAATATTACAAAAGGTGAATGGACAAGATGATATGGCGACAATGGTGGATAGCCGCATCAACGGCTTATAATCTAGAGCACACGTGTCAAACATGTGGCCCGCGGGCCAAATCCGGCCCGCCAAAGGGTCCAGTCTGGCCCTTCAGATGAATCTGTGCTGAAATGACACTGAAAATATGAAAGATATTAGTAGTTCAGGTTCAACATTCAGACCAATTCAATCTCATGTGGGTCAGACAATAAAACACTAACACTACATGCTATACAATACAACCTAATAACTTAAAAATACTTGCAACTCCAAATTTTGTCATGTATTCACAGTGAAACAAAGTAGTTTGTAACAAAAAATTTGAACCACCTGAACAATTATGAACAAATGACTTAAAAGAAGTCAGAGCAGTTTTAACACCATTCTGCCTGTTATTAAATGTGATGTCAGTTATAATGTACTGGACATGTGTAAATGTTAAACTCAAGTATAATATTGTTAAAATTACACTTAACCTTTCTGTTTGTTCGTGTTTATTCATGTTGCTTTAAAGGACAGTTTTTAGATGTGAACATTTTCATCATATAATTTAACTTGTTTCACTCTAAAAACAGAGAGGAAAGTTTGGAGTTGACGCTATTTATACATTATTATGGTATTATTTTACTGGTTAGGCCCACTTCAGTTTAAATGTACCTAATTGTGGCCCCTGAGTGAAATGAGTTTGACATCCCTGATCTAGAGGATGCAATAACTAAGTGCAAGGCGTTGCAATAACTAGAACACATGAAAAGAAAAAACAAAAGGAAAAAAAAAGACCAGCTTGAGAGGGTATGGACCCTGTTGGGTTCTTCACAGGCTGGATATCAAAGGTCCTGGGAGCCAATAGCATGGATGCAGGAGCACGTCTGGAGGTAGGAATTGAATGAGCAAACAGAACTGGGATGTCTGGTCTAAACTCTGATCGGGATCACATATTGGTTTTGTCAAGGAAGAATGGGGGACTCAACCACGAAAACATGAGAATCAGCATCTACCAGGACATGAGTCCGGAGTTAGGTAGACACCGTAAGCAGCTCGTGCTGGCGCTACAGGCGATTAAACCCAGAAACATCCCCTGCCACCTCATCTTTCCTGCACACCTGAAGGTTCTGCTGACAAATGATTTCTGGACACCTCAGAGGAGGCAGCCGCATTTGTGAGGGAGCCGCCTTCTGAGGCTGAAAAGCACGGAGGACCAGCTATGTGCTCTGATAAGTGAGTCACGCATCTGCTACACAGAAGAGAACACAGGGTAGCTATCATGGACACCTTAAGCTGGAAATGAACCGGATAACGATTGGACCAAGAAGAACTGACTAAACAACGGACCAGACCAGGGAATACCGGAGCGGGATTACCACCTGAAGGATGTAAGTATACCATGCATTCCAGATATTAAAATGAACTCAACTGGATCTCTCTCTTAAGGTAGTTGACTTGACATGGGTCATTTAGGTTTTTATTTACCATACTTTTTGGACTATTTTTTCATATTTTGGCCGTGGGTGCAACTTAAACTCTGGAGCGACTTATCTGTAAATTGAATTTGCTGTGGCAACCCCAGAAGGGAAAAAAGCCGAAAAAAATAATCATCATTGTATAATTTCACGTTATTTTCACTGACTACCGCAAGAGGGTGCTCTAGGCAAAAATGCCATCAAAAGGAAACACAGAGGATGAAGATTTCATTGGAATTAGTGATTGGCACGGATAGTTTGGTAAATAACTCATTATTTTAACAAACTGAAGTTATTATTGTTCTATTCATAAGTCATTAATGTTCTAATGTGTGTGTTACTGTTAACTGGAGTTATTGCAAGGTTGAGAATTACAAAGTGCAACTGAATGCACCATAGAGACATGTTCGACAGGCTACGCTCTGTGTGTGGGTATGTCGAGCTAGGAGAGAACAGAGGATGGTGTGTTCGTGAGCAGAACTAATTGTTTTTTGGCGTGGTTACGGCAGACAGTAACCCTTTGCGTGATTTAATAAAAACCGTCAGGCAAAGCTCTTGGTGGCTCATTGGGAGACGCTACAATATGTTACATTAACAAACCAGGCATGTTCTCAGTTTGTCGCTTATGCGTCATGTAACGTCAGCTGAATGTGTCACGTTAGCATGCCGTACAACTGTCCAGCCTGTTGTTCTATTCTATTTTTAAATTTCCTTTCAAGATGAAATGTCTGTTCTTGGTGTTGGATTTTACCAAATAAATTTCACTCCAAAAATGGGACTTATATTCAAGTGCGACTTATATAGGTTTTTTTCTTCTCTATTATGCATTTTTTGACTCGTGCAACATAGACCGGAGCGACTTATAGTTTGGAAAATACGGTACTTATACCCTTTTTTTATTTTATTATTTTTTTCTGCATGGTACTTTAGTCATTTTATTTTACACATGAATCAAGTATTATGGAAGAGGTTAACAACTGTAGCTCATGTTATTTTGTGGTGAATTAGTATTAGTCTTGTGCTGGGCAGGAAATGCAACATTTTGTTTTAAGGGAGCCAGGCAACCACTTGTTGCTTATACCTCAGGGATAAGTATCCTAGCACATGTTGATCTATATCTAAGTAACAGAACTGCCATTTCAGATCCTTGGTAATCCGTATCTAGGCAATTTAACTGTCAGCAAAAATTCTTAGTTCTCCATATGTAGGCTAGAGTGTTACCAGGTGAACCTCTTTGCGAAAACAATGACACTATAACATATGACTGTCCACCCGTATGTGTGACCAAGAAATGCATCTATATGGGCAAGTGTTTCTCATAAATTCTAGTTAATAGCCTACTGTAGCCACAAGGTTGTGTGTGTCTACTTGTGCCAGTCCCAAGCCCGGATAAATACAAGGGTTGTGTCAGTAAGAGCATCCAACCTAAAAACTCCTGCCAAATCAACTATGCGAATAGAATTCGCTATGGTGACCCCAGAAGGTAAAGAGACAAAAGGACTCATCATCATGATGCAGTGCAAAACCTTTTGCATGGACACTCATGAATACATACGCAACTAACATTGACGATCACTTATTTATGCAAGAGGTTTTCTTGCCGATATCACAGGCACTTGGGTTTCTGATAGTGGGAGGAGATTTCAATTTCAGTCTAGATACCGTTCTGACAGATCCACTGATAGACCTTGTTCTTTTACCAAACCAGGTAGAACAACAATTTCCTTTGAGTTATTTAAACCTGATCGATGCATGGAGGCAGACACACCCACAGGACAGGGGGACTATTCATTCTACTCTCACCCTTTACAACTGTCACACTCGAGCCCACCTTCCAATCAAGATGTGGTTGGAAGAGGTTAACAGTTGTGTGCCCCTGGAGAAAATAACTGGATGCATAGGAAAAGTTGGATATTCTGTAACATATGGCAACCACTCTTAAATTGGATGGAAAATTACCAGTACAGCACATGGGCTCAGCTCCATATATACTGTGGAGTTGTCAAAGTCATGTGGATGTGGTTGAAGTCATGACACAGTGAATTGAACCATGATTTTCAGTTTTAACAGTGACAATGAAAAGTGCCCTTACAGAATTCCACAAACACATTCTTCGTTGGATCGAAAGCAACCTCCTCAAAGTTCTTGCCAACCAAGACTTTGACTGGGTTCTTGTCCCAGTCTGCAGGGATGTCCTGGCTCATAAGATGAGGCTGTAAAAAAGAAAAAAAAAAGTTCAGTATAGCCTTCAAATCTTTTCATTTAAGTCAAGAGCGTATGTCTAGTAAATGTGCAACTGCTCAAGTTTGCTAAGGTTTGCCAAGTAAGCTAAGGACGAGAGCACGAAAAGCAACAAGAAAAGACTAGCAGGACTTATGTGCCGTTACTGAATCTCAACTACTACTGGATTGTGCAAGTGAATTCATACAACAGCGCTAACCTTCAGTTTGCCATCTGTGAACTTAGTGCAGAACTCTGTAATGCTTTCTGCTGTGATGTCATCAGTCTCAGGCTTGTACTTGGTCATCTCATCCTCCAGAGTGATGAGGCGGATGGCAGGGCACTCTTCTTTCTTTAGGCCAAAGAATTCCAGGATGCGCTGGTTGTCGTCAACATCACTGTCGATAAAGATGAACAGGATCTGGACAGGGAGATGGAAATTCAGTGTTCGATTTGAGCAGGTGACACAGAAGCTCACTTTCAGGATTCATTAGCTATGTATCTCTACAATAATACATTTACATTTATTTAACAATCTGTTTCTAAAAAGTTTCACAAAAGGGCATCTTTAAAAGTCTCTGATCTCTTCAAACAGAACGTACCCGCCCCTTGAATCCCTCTGCCGCCTTCTTAAATTGATCCATTTTGGCCTGAAAGTCTGAAGCAGCTTTGGGCAAGAACAGCAGGATGTGGGACTTGATGTCTCCACCAAAGATTTTAGGGGCAGTCTGCAGAGAACCAAAAAGAAACAAGTATAACAAGTCAAAATTACACTCTTTAGTCAAGGAGTGACATTGACATGGCTTTAAAAAAATAAAAGGTTGTAGGTCCTTCATGAATACGGAATACGGTACACATGTAAGGATGACAGTCATTACCTGCTCAGTGAACTCAATGACCAGGGGCAGCTGGTTGGCCTTGACAAAAGCCAGGAGGTTTTCTTTGGTCAGCTCTCCGTCAAAGGTATTACGACCCTCATCAAACTGAAAGCAAACATGGAAACAGTCTGATGTAAAAACTGTCCACCCAGCTGCTCTACAGATATACCAGCTTTTAAGAATAGACTGTGTGGTACCGCTGTGCCAGGCAGCACTTACTGGCACACAAAGGAGGATGACATTTTGGCTGGCAACATTCTGCTAGTGTTACAGTCAATGAAACCCAACACCCTTATCCCTGTCCCTGGGGCTTGGTTGTTTATCAACAGTGAGGAGCTACTTTGACAGTGTTTTTCTGATACACAGATGGGTATTGGTCAAGCTGCAAACAAGGATGAGAGCCTAGTCCATAAGCATGAAGGGAATGAGCCTTTTCTGTCAGTGCAGCAACAACATATACATGTGAGAGACTGGTTGGTCAAGACACAAGGGCTGCAGGGTTTTCTATATTGGATATAACCCTTAAAAAGTCCATAGATATTTACTGTCATAACTTTCAAATGAATTTTATCTCTAGCAATTTATCACCATTTGAAAAACTTTTTTACAACAACTATTTAAACATGTTGATAGGATTACGAAACAAAGTTTATCAGTGGATGATTTTATTTCTTATTTTCCTTTCCCTTAACCATGAAGTACCACTGAGATTAGGAACCTTTTACAAAGGAAACCTGAGCAACCTGGCAGACACAGAAAGTCAAAACTATATAAAAGATCACGTGTGATATAGTATGAACAAAATGTAAGAACTGTTCAACCATAAAAGCCTCAAAAACTAACTTCCTCTGTCATTGCATTCTCCACGATACCTTTAAAATTATTAACATAAATGAATGTTTGTTGTTTAAGAGTTTTTGTTTTTTTTTAAACATTATTCCATGTTGTGGCACATGGCATTTTGGTTTTGTGGTGAAGGTTTGGGTCCTTATTGGTTAAAAGAATCTTTTTGCAATAAAAATGCAAAATGGAAATATTTAACAACATCTTTTTACCTCACACTCTACATTCCTTCTTGCTCTCCAATACTAGTTTCAGCCACACTGAGCCATAGCTGCCCACCAGTATCAGTATTGATGTTTTGCATGGGTATGGTAGTCAACTAATTAGGATCAAAATTGTACTTCGGTATCACAAAAAGAGTCTGAACCTATTAACAGTGAATCGAATCAATATCAGATCCAATCGAATTGTGCTAAATCAATTCAGAATCATATGCAACCATGATACCAAAGCCCTATTCTTCAGCATGAGGACTATGTTTATACAATTCTGTTCCTTATACAGTTAAAAGTGGACTACATTTTGATGTGGAAAAAAAGAGAAGATAGCTCTTTAAGTATCAAGTAAAACATGTCAAAGCCAATGGGGCTTTTTAGAAGACATGCTTTCCCCTTAAACGGCTATTGCTTCAACATGTTAATGTCATTCTTCTTGTAAGCCAACCAAATTAGCCAAGTCTAAGCTAAGCTAAGCTAAGTCTGAAACACTTGGGTATCACTGATGGCCCCAAGTTTAGTAACAGAATGTGTAAACTACGAGGTCAACTGCATCACATTACCAAGATGTAGGCTAAAAGCACTTCATCAGCAACCTCTAAATTAAGCCCATTCATTCATGTATTTATAATCTATTTTATATATACAGTACATGACACTGATCTGTAGTTGCAAAATTAGTTCCAAACCAAGAGAGTAGTCACCTTCTTGAAGAGGACAACGCTGTCCTTGGACACTTCAAACTTTGAGTACACAGCATCATCTGAGGTCAGGGCAAAGGGAATGTCATCGATGGCCTCGGCTGCTTTTTCATAGGCTTGAGCACCAGTAGACGAAACATCCTACAGAGACAAGCCCACTCAGAATAAAACATACAAGTAATCCCCTGACTTAAATACACTTAATAAACTTTGATACACCCTAGGTTCATTTTGGCCATTAAAAAATGTAAATTAATGACAATGTCCAGTGTAATAGTTCAAATCTGGAGAGATCAGCATCATACCTTGAAGAATCCAATGACTACGACCTCATTGTCAGCAATGAGAGACTCCGCTTCAGTGATTCCCCCCAGAGTAGCAACTGCTGGACCAGTGCGCTTCTTCAACCAGCTGACGATATCATCTGCCTGTCTGCCAGCTTTAACATTGAACACAATAACTGAGTTTACATCTTTTCGCAGAGAGAAATTTTAACTTTAACACGTTCTCTAGACAATGTGGCTAGTAAATAATAATTATATTATCTTGTAGATTTATTATTTTTAATTATTACAATTATAAAGAAAACACTTTAGTTTAGCACTTTAAGAAAAGGCCAAAAAAGAACTACAGTTGAAGCAGGGTGGGTATAGCCGACCTCAATCTAAATTCTAGCACACCTCTGACAAACGTGGTTAAGTAATTTGCACTACCCTTAAAAAAAAATTCACACTGAAGAACACCTGGTCACATATATGGATCCAAAGATCGAGGAGTCCAAATGCATACTTCTGCATATTCACATAAATGTTGCGAATAGCATTCCAAGTTTTGACACTCATGCTAGCAGATATTGCACGGTTATGACATGTATTAAGAGTGATTGATTTGGAGACAGGTTGTGTTGAGTCATGTGATCCACGTTGTTGGTGATCATGCACATTGTTAACAACATGCATAATAACGTTGTTAAACTGTATAAATTAGCAGTAAATAGTATGCCCATTTAAATTGTTAAGTGAAAAAAAAAAATTGTTTTAGCACCTTGACCCTCCGGGAGGTAGATTAACGTGATGGTACAACCGGGGTCTCCATCGGTGTGTGTGTGTAACGGTTGAGCTACTCAACCGCTCTACCAACCGTCTCTACCATCGTGATGGAGGCTAACGGCTATGGAACTGCAGCAGGTGTGTTAAGTTGTACTAGCTGTATGACTACTGGCTCATTGAACTACACTGGACTCTTATGTTTTTTGGTTGGTTTTCCACTGGGGAGAGCGGACCGAAGGAGGAGGAGAGGAGGGGGGGACTGGAGATGTGTGTGAGTGATTTGGAGATGTGATCTGCGTTTGCAGTTTTAAAACGGTCACGTTTCAACTCTTAGCGGTTAGCAACTATCAGCGGGATGAGCGTGTTGGGATGTGAGTGTGTTGTGTCAGGAAGGGTATCCGACGTAAAAACTCCTGCCAAATCAAATATGTGAATTGGATTCACTGTGGCGACCCCAGAGGGAAAAAGCTAAAACAAACAACAAAACCCCATGGTTAGATGTCAGTAGCAGCATTTTGTTAGCCTGTAATGATGATGACAATACAGCACATTTTCAAACGTAACCAAGAACCGCAATGGTATTATTGATCATTCATATTTGTACTCAGCATCGGCAAGTAATCACATTTAAGTACTTGTACTGTACAGCATTTGTGGTATTGATGCACCCCTTCTAGACGGGCAGAACCAGTGATGCAACATAGTGGCAATTTCACTTTGAATTCTCTTCTATGCGACATATGGACTTCATGCACTGCTCTGAATATATGAGCAGTACATGTAGGAGAGTAATTGGGCGTTTTCTAGAAGCTAGGTTCAAGTCAGCAGTCCTTTCCACAAAACCCTTCTTAACCCCACCCCTATTTTTGTGTGTCTAAACCAACCCTGGCCTGACCAAGTAGAGGAGACGTGATGAACTGCACATCTCCCCCCTTGGCCAGGAGGCGGACCCAGAGTCAGCATGTGGAGAACAAGCAGAGGGCTCCCAGCCCAGAGTACTTCACTCATGCTGTTGAAAGCCAATTGGCTAAGATCATGCTGCTACACAGATCATATTATCAGGATGTACAAAGTACAATTATCCGAAGAAATTAAATCATCTATGAGACCAGAATGAAGAATCTTTCGTTATCTAAATATGATGGGACTTGCACAAGATTGCATCACTTCATCTAAAAATACAGGACGTTCTAAGGATACAGAAAATATCTCAGGATATAAATGACTTTGAAAGGTCAGGTCTTAGAATCTGACATTAATGGAAACATATTCAACAAACACCTATGTAGGCCTCATGCTCTTTAGAATTGCATTTATAATAACAAGGTTGCAACAAACTGCCATTTCAGTAGTTAACAAGTCATCCACTACAACAACTTTTAAGCTTTGCAGCAATTAAAAAAACAAAAAAAAATTACACCTTTAACAAGAACATTTGTTGTGCAACAGCTAGAATGCGATAAACTAATATTCAACAAAAACGGCAATATCCTTTTCCCCCTTAAAAAGTGCACTTTCTGCATACGATAAAATTATTCATTTTTTTCCTTCTTGACAAAGGCTATACCAACAACCTGGTGACTATTGAACTAGTCAGTGACTAATTTTACCTTACAAGGTGATTGCTACCTTACAATGTAAGTGTTTGAAAATTGCCAAAAAAACTGTGTCAATAAAATTTTGCTTATAAAATCTCTTAATGGCTTTAATTTGAGCTTTATCTGATTTGAATAGCTTAATCTTACCAGAGTACTCTTTAGGTGACTCCTTCTCTCCACCCTTGAAGAATTTTATAGTGGGATATCCTCGTACACCATATTCTTGGGCGAGTTCAGTCTCTTCTGTTGCGTCAACTTTACCCAGACGGATTTCAGAGTCCTCAGCCTTCAGTATGCCAGCAGCCTTGGCATACTCAGGAGCCAGGGCCTTGCAGTGACCGCACCATGGGGCATCTGTGGGGTACACAGAAAGGTTTGAATTTGGGCCACACTAATACTTGGCAAGTAAGTGCAATAAAAATAGCAATATCCATCACTAATCAAACCGTTTTTTTACAAAGAAATCAACATATTGTCCGAAATTGTTATCACTATTTCTAGTGTTTATGAATTTCATAAACCTCAAGCTATCCAACCCACAATTGTACAGTACATACTATGTGTTTAATGTGCTCATTTGAAAGCCGTGGTTGTCCATTATACATTCTGAAAGGCATCTCAACGCACGATCAACTATGCAGAAGTGACACGTCAAATAAGTGACTTCTGTTGCATCACCTTATTTACTTGACAAGGAACAATAACTTCCTTATTTTATATCAGCCCGTGTAAACGTTCAGATTAACTTTTGTAAAAGTACACGTCAACCTAGCACAGACATACACACAGATCCCGCCCATCTTAGCAGGACGTGAGCAAACTGCGCTCACGCCCCCCCCCCAAAAAATACCTCCCACTCTGAGGCCATTGGACACTCTCTCGCGAGACCAACTTTGACTGGTCCACGCGTTTGTCATTCAACACGAGGTCAACAATCCGACAAAAGTGCAGCGGGATGGGCCTGTAGGATGTGATTGAGTACAAACCTGTGCTAAAATACTCAAGACTCATTTCCCTACGGAGAGGTCAGGGATATGAGCAATTTAACGTTAGGATACGTATGATCAATGGGAGCGTTTCCACCGACCACAACACAAAGCAAGCAATTCAGAAAAAAAAGTTTCACCGAAACTTATCTAGTAATCGAAACTTGAAAGTTGTTGCCGTTTGAAAGTCCACGGAATGAACCCAATCTGGCTAATTAATTAAATAGTCCCCTTTGTGACTGAAATTTGTTAATATGGCACCAAGTCGATGTTCATTGTCTTACCATTTCATACTATCATGCTATGGTTCCTTAAACTCCCACAGATGTGGTCAAGTAATACCAAAGCCACAGCTTTTCAGAAGATTAAATTGGAAATATTCTAATGGTACAACCAAACTTTACTAATAACTACACTACAAGAGTACGTTTCGTGTCTGAATCCAAATTTAGCTTTTGTTAACGTTTCGATGCCAGTCAAATTCAACGGAGGAAAACAGCCTTGCAAATAAAACACTTATAATGCTGTCCGCTTAATTTTTACACAGTCTGCACAATTAACGCTTGGCAAAGTTAATTCCGCATGATTGCAAAACTAGACAATAGATTTATGCTATGAACAGCGGCAACTTGTAAAAAGTGTCAAAGTTTAATGCTAACGTGTGGCTACGTTAGTTAATGTAGCTAGCACAGAAACCGGTAGCCTCATGCACACAGCTAGCGTTAGCTGGAAAGATTAGGGGTGTAGGTTTACTTACAGAATTCCACAAGCATGTTAGGGTGTTGTTTCAGAGCCTCGTCAAAGTTACTTTTCTTCAGCACCAGGACGTCTTCTTCCTCAGTGAGCTCAGCTCTGCTGGACATAGCCAGTGTACACAAGAGGAAAAACTTAAACATTGTTACCGTCGAGCGTTCTTCTAGACCGAGAGACGGAAGTTGCAGAGACAGTGTGCGACGGCTAAGCTGAAAAATTGTAATAGTTCTGGTCTTTTTTCCTTGTCTAAGGTTGGGGGAGTAGCTGGTATTTTGTGTGTACCGCTACTAACGTGGCATCACACGCAGAAACCGGAGGGGTCAGCCGTGATGCGCATGCGCCTTTATCCGACCGTAAGCAGTTCGTGTTGAATTGTGACTGGACCGCTGCAGACTGCCCCTGGAAGTGAAACACGGCGTCTCCAGATACGCGTAACAACTGGGTACGCAGAAAAGAAGATTCTTACTGGGTATCCTGTACATCAGCCCGCAATGATGACACAGCGGCAATTACTACAATAAACACTTTAACAGCTCACAACTTCGTAAGCCAAAGGGATATTACATTTCAATCATTGAGGGCTGTTTTTTTATTTTGTGTAATGTTTGTAGCATAAGAGATATATTGTACCTGTTAAACGAAAGTTGAAATATCATAAGATCATGCAATATGCCTCAAAAAGAACTGTCTCACAGGTCCACGGTCATTTTTTTAAGGGTTTCAAAATTCTGTAAGGTTATAGGTACAATTGGATTTAGAATGTCAGAAATGTGTCGTATCTGGAAAATCCCTACAAATTAACATGTTTATGTCATAACATCACTAATATTTGCTTAGCTTTAAATGCTTAGCTAGAAAAGCTTATATGTACATAAGGCATGGAAAACAAACAAAAAAAATGAAAATGAGTGTAGAAAATCTAAAATGATCATGAATTTAACCAGCAATTGAGGATACCTATGATGTCTTCATTTGAAGACCGAGTTTAGTCACTATCCCACTTTTTTGCCCATTACACCAGCACTTCCCAGCTTCCTTTCTACGGTGGCCCTGAAGTGCAAAACACAACAACATTAAAGAGAAAACAACAGCTATAAGGAGAAAACACAACAACATTAAGAGAAAACACAACATTAGTAAAAAAAAATTGCTTTGAAACTGGAAATAGCAGCCAAAGGACTCGCCCTTTGACCATCGCTGATTGGATAACATCACTGCCCAGCTCTCTTAACGCGGAAATAATGCACCTTCCAAATACAGTATTTAGCAGTAAACATACAGAGCACATTTAAAGTATTGTTTGAAGTGCTGAAAAAAATTAATTTGACGGAAGGAAAGGCTGAATTTTTGCAGTAGCTGTGGGTGGAAGCTCCCGAAGCCATCAGCAGACTTTGGCGGTATATTGATCAACAAATTGTTTTTGTATCTTTGTGTGAATGATGGCTACTTTTGCGAGCAAGCTAGTCGTTCGTTCAGTGTTTGTTGCGGTCCGCTGACAATACGCGTGCATGCACATTTAAGCAGATAAACATTCTATATGCATCACAGAGTGTAAATAGCTCAAACTACGTCTGAAGTCTCAAGCTGAATATGGTTTGTCAAGAGTCGCTGAAATTGGCATATATGAGTGGAGGCACATGACGTAGTTGGTAACAGAAAGGACAGAAAATTCCTCTGAGTTACTATATGTTTTGCATGAAGGAATTCCAGAGACATTATTTTAAATTTGCCAGCAAGCTGTCACGTAAAAAGGCTATCACAAGTTTAGTGCTATGTTATGTTAAGACAAAGATGGCGCCGTCGTAGTTGGCAGCCTATGACAGCAGCTTCTTAACTTTTTCCTACTTTTAAGTTTTTCTGCCCTAATCTTGTGGTCGTGTTAATTGAACTCCTGTACAACATGGACATGTGTCATTTTTTAAGTTTTTGTGAGGTAGGAGCTGGTTTGCTACATTCACAAACCCCTGATCTCCATCCAACATGGGATCGTGAGCCAGTTTATATCTACAGCTGAGATCTGTGTTTCCAACTCCCCAGTAAGGAAAGTAGCTATTGGCTATCCTAAAAGTTGCTTGGCGTTGCTAGGTGATGCCATCACCTAATTTGCATACTTGGAAATTTGCATGTAATTGTAATGCACGCTGTAGGAGAGAGGAATAACGTCGTGTGGAAGCAAAAAGGGAGTAAAAAACCACCCAAAATATGTTTAGAACTATAAGTGAACTTTTTTTCTCTTGATTCTTGGTTTGGTTTTTATTTGGCCTTGGAATAGTCTTCTCTTGAATCGCCGTACATGTGCGAACATGATTATTTATTAACGCAAATTAATCACTTGAGAATAGCCATACATGCTGCTGCAGCTGCAGCACATGTCGTCTACTAAAAGCAGTCTTGGTAAGACCACTCAAACATTATAGCAAGACCCGAACGTGGAGGGGTGTGGGTCTCCTGCTCTCTGCTCTGACTGGAGTGCTGCGTGAGACTGACCGCTTGTGAGTGCTTTGGGATGGGGGAAGGACTCACGGTAGCACCCGCTGCTCGTTGAGGACAACTGCAGAGCGAGACATCCTGTCACGTCAGTCTCCAGAGCACCAGAAAAAGTCACTAGATTTGTCGCCAGTCGCTTTTGACAAAAAAAAGTTGCCAAGAGGCTTTGTAAAGTCACCAGATTTAGCAAGAAAGTGGCCAAGTTGGCAACACTGGCTGAGATGAGGAACAGCAGTGTACACCTGAGAGGGACCGACGTGTCTACGGCATCGGAGCAGCGGGTGCAGTGCTGGCGTCGTGTACCGGGAGGTGGATTAATGTGATGGTACAACTGGCGTACAACCGGGGTCTCCATCGGTTCGTGTGTGTAACGATTGAGCTACTCAACCATTCTACCAACTGTTCTTCTGTCGTGATGGAGGCTAACTGCTATGGAACTGCGACAGGTGTGCTAGCTGTGTGACTACTGGCTCAAAGATTCCACCAGACTCTTTCGTTTTTCCACTGGGGAGAGCGGACCGAAGAAGGGGGGCCGGAGATGTGTGTGAGTGAGTGATTTCCAAATGTGACCTGTGTTTGCAGTTATAAATGGTTATGTTTGAACTGTTAGCAGTTAGCAGCTTAGAGCACTATGCTAACGGTGGCTGCAAGGAATTTTTTACTGCCATTTCTGGGCTCTGGAGGACACATTAACAGCCCATGTTATCGTTATCATCTCTGGGCCCTCAATTGTGTATACTGTCTTTGTGGTTCATGCTGTGCAAGAATTCAATTGTTGTGTATCTGTTCTGCTCTGTTCTTTTTTTGTTGTTGTTTTTTTCCCTACTCTTTGTATTATGCTGCTGTGTGTGAAATTTCCCCTCGTGGAACTAATAAAGGTATATTCAATGTTAGCGCTATCACTTTACTGTGACACATAGACCTTAAATATTCACCACATACTAAGATAATGTAGCGGCTGGATAGCTCAGTTGGTAAGGCACCGGGATGAGCGTCCAATATCGGTCCTTGGGCAAGACCCTGCCCCCAACTGTTGGCCTCAATGTCTCATTGTGCCGGTTCCAAGACAGGATAAATACAAGGGTTGTGTCAGGAATGGCATCTGATGTCAAAAACTCCTGGCAAATCAAATATGCGAATTGGACTCACAGTGGCGACCCCGGAAGGGAAAAAAAATCTAGATCAAGAAATATATTTTCTTAAAATTATTGTCAAACAAATATTCACAACATTGGTGTTGTGGGAGTCAATTGGAAGTTACTGATATGGGTTTTCATCAGCGGTGGACCCTCAAGGCCATCAAGGCCTTCTCTGCTAGCCTAAACATAATCAGGAATATATTTTTTAAATATATATTTTTTCCACAAATATGTATTAAATTATTCCCCATTGTCTATACTCTTCATTTCATAGATTTCCTAAGTTGGTTACTCAGCTTCCAGCCCCAGGTGGAGATTTGGAGGGCGGGGTGTCAGTTTTTAACCAATCATTATTTATTATGATGTGTTGCCAGGGTCGACAATCTGCCTCTCGGGCTTCAGAAGCAATGGTGCTGGCGCACGGTTGCTTTAAAATGAATGGAACCTTGTGGCGGACTTATGGCTGTAACTTGGCAGCGTCAAGTTTGGCCTCACTGGCGCCATCAAGCGGGCCTATTATAGCGTCAGTGCATGCATGTCTTTTGATTGCATACACGGTAGAAGGAGGCGGAGCTATGTAAAGCCAGCAGACGCATCAATTTGATAAGCAGGAAATAAGGAAATTAATCATTTGTAAGAAAAGAAAAAAAATGATAATTTGTGTAGCATGACAAGTTTTTTTAGTTTTTAAAGAAAAAGTTGTTCTAGTTTTTTCATCCCACAATGACTGAAGGAGGTGAAGATATCGACTTGGTCACGGATTTAATTACAGCGGCATTCTCAAGAAAAACTTTTCAAGAAAAGACACTGTAAAGAGAGACTGGCGACCCCCCACATAGCTGATAACTATGAACGTACACCTGGCTGGCAGGCTCCGAAAAGTAAGTTAATATTACTTTTAAAAATATATTAATGAAATATTTCCGACAAGCACGGACCTTGGACGTTCAATCACACCTTGCACAGTAGATGGCACCGACCATGGCCGGACCTGGGTCCGTGCCTGGGTACACATGGACCCATGGGTCTGTGCCTGTCCATGCCTGGGTCCATGATCGGTGTGCTGCTGCAATCTGTGCATCGATCGCGTCCACCGATCACGTGCACCGATCATGGTGCACCGATCGTGTGCACTGACGCGAGCATGTGTATATATATATATGTGTGTGTGTGTGTGTGTGTGTGTGTTTATAGTACTGTTTACACTGATGTGTTTACACTGATGATATATATATATATATATATATATAGTAATGTTAACACCGTACATCTATAGCCTGTGTGTATATATACTAGTCTTAATTCATCTATAGCCTGTCCGTCCATGGGAGTGGATCTCTCCCTCACTGTGGTTTTCCCCGAGGTTTCTCTTTTCCCCCTGGGTTTTTTGAGTTTATCCTTGCCGAGAAGGAGGGTCTAAGGGCAGGGCATGTATATGTATGTATGTATGTATGTATGTATGTATATGATGCCTAGGTCTTTAATCCTTTTTTTTTTAGCTGTTGTTTATTTTTTGGACTGTTCATTCATATTTACAAAAACAAAACAAAACTCTGTGAAGCCC
>JAPTHA010000001.1:24177785-24187785 GCA_029814585.1 Gymnapogon annona
AAATGTTTTAGGAAGATATTTTATTAGTTGTTTTTGCACTGTTGAAATGAACATGCAAATGTATCTATTTTGAATTTAAAAAAAAATCTGAAAATCAGATCGTGAAGTAACAACAGAAGTTTTAGTGTTAAAGAATTACTGTATTTCTATAATCCAAAGTGGTCGGGTAGGGTTCCTTTTATCTTCAATGTGTCTGGAATCCTTTTCTGACACTTGTCATTCACCTTCTGATTTTTTCTAAATTTGAGGTTTCTTTCAACATGCCAGATGTTGGTTTTTGCTGCTTCTGGTCAGATGTTACAAACCATTTAATTACATTTTGTGTCTTTTGTGGTTGTACACATTTCCCCGGTACTTTCTTGTTGTATGTATAGAAAAAAGAATGAGAAATAAATATGTCTGATCATTTCAATATATCTAAAGGCCTCCTAAAGGTTTGCATAATACTGTAATTATATAATTCATCTCTTATCTTACTATGTTTTTCTTGGAGATAAACAGTGCAGAGAGAGACTGTGGTTATGATGTCACCCGGAGACAAAATCTCAGGGAGGCTTTGACTATGAATAATAAAACAACTGTTTTAAAGTCAGTAGCCATGGAGGTGTTACTGCAAGACGAACACATATCGTATGAGTCACAGCTGTAAGTCTGCACATCCAACACAGACACATGCACATCACTGGGATACAAAGACACTGCCTCACGACACTGCAAATGACCCCCCCCATGTCTACAGAGCCCAATTTAGGGGGCTTTATTCATTAGACATACAAGTGTAGAAAAATAACAAATAATTTGGAATATCATCGAAGACAGTATTGTTATGAAAGCATCAAATGAGGTACAATCCTCTGGAAGAATGACGCTCATTTGTCTACTTCCAGAGTTGCTGCTGGTTTTTCCCCTTTTCTGGAATTTCCCTGAGTGGGACTAATAAAGGTATATACAATCTAATCTAATCTAATCTAATCTATGTTGCTTAAAAATCCTCAATATGTAGCCTGGATTGTTCACTTTTGTTTTCTTGTTGATTCAAAGGAACTACATTCAATGACATCAGGCTGTAGAGCTTTTCCCTTTGAATAATCTGACAGCAAATAATCTAATTTATCTTTACTTTTATTTATACTTGGTCTTTAAAGTGAGAAAGATAAAGATAAGTATTAAGATAAAGTTAAGTATTCTCGGATAAAGGTAAACAGTTTCCAGCTTACTACAAACTGATTTTGTTCTTCTCTTAGTTGTGTTGGAGTATGTGATGTATTCAGGTCACCTTGTAAACTCTTGAGATCCTTACAGCTCTGAACAGCAAAACACATGAGCACAGATAGAGGGACGCGTTTCTCTGAAGTGAACCTTGTATATTCAAGAATCTATAGCGAAACATACACAAACAGAAAGAAGAAAGGATGTTTCATTTAACAATACAGCTCCTGTGCTGTACTGTTAAATGAATACCTTTATCTGGCGATTAGTAAAAGAATCATTTGATAGAATTTCATTATTAAGAGTCCTTCAGATAACATTTTCATGCTGTCTTCCTGTCATATTTAAGAATGTATTGTATTATTGTATTTATTTATTTAAGTATTTAACCACAAGAAAACGCTGATGGCTTGACAAGTCATGACTAATAAAAACTTTTCATTCCTTTGTCATATTTTCTAATAATTACTTGTGAAACTGTAATTCTTTCTAAATAATCCTATTGTATTAGATTTTTTTGTGGCTTATCGCTAAATATGTGGCATTTGGGGTGGCCTTTTACAGCTCGGAATTCCTTATTACTAGTATCTACTGCCTGACATCACTATTGATATTTGTGATTTAAATGATAGTATTGAAAAATGAATTATGTTTTGTGGATTTGTGGTTGTGGTTTTGTGGTTGAATTAGCTTGGATACTCAACTTCCAAAGAGTCCGTAACTAATAAGAGCTTCTCTGAAAGACTAGTGATTCCTCATGTTACATTTCCGGGTGATCACAATAAAAAAAAAAAACACACTGACAGGGAGTGGAGCGTTACTTTTACAATCTGGCAAAACAGAGCGGAGTACAAAACACTATTATTCACCTCAGGTTATCTAAAGTACAAACCTACCGCTCTTTTTAATGCCAAGAATGTCTCTAAAGACTCTTCAAGACACACACAATATGCTGTGTAATGTAACCCTTGCCTCTATAGTTCAACTGATATCTAGACAAAACCAACGCAGAGGTAGGAAGCAGAAAAACATCAACACCTTCTATACCTTAGCTACTGTGGTGCGACGTAAGAAGACTAATGGGGGCAAGGGTGTATTTTATATTGTGCTAAAAATACAGAATCTTGCTTTTACTCTACATACAGGGAGAGTAAAACCCATAGAATATAAACACGGATATAACTGTTGAGTGTTAGCAGGCTGAGGCTCTGGTGTGTGCATGCATATATTACAATGGTGCACCTAAGAGTCCATATCCTGACAGAATGCACACGGGTCGGCCTTGGATGTTCCAACATGACAACAACCCAAACACCAGCCTGAGTCCACTTGTCACTGGCTACGGGAGAACAAAGTGAATGTGAAGGAGTTTCCATGTGTCTTGACCTTAGTATCATGGAACCACTTTGGGCAGATCTCAGAAATGGAGGTCAAGAAGGACAGCCCAAGAACTGAAAGGAACTTGAGGCTTTTACCCCAGAAGAATAGAGGGCTTTACCATCAGAGGAAATAAAGACGCTGGTCCACAACCACCACATAAGACCTAAAGCCATCATTGATGTTGATAGATCAAATACAGAGGGTTGACAACTAGGGGATGTCCAGTTTGGATCAGGGTAATCTGGTTGATTTCTGTTGTCAGCAGGATTTAAAAAGAACAAACAGATTCACCAGCCACGAAATGCCAGTGGAAGAAAAATTAATGTACTATCATTTTATATTCTCTCAACAACTGACATAGAATCACACGCTAAGAGTTTTTGAGGACTTTCACTTTAGCACTGTGTTGTAGTTGAGGTTGGCCAACGGACTTTCCTTAACCCGGTAGTGATTTAGTTGTATTTATTATACATCATCCTCAATATGCTTCTATATCTGACTGATCAAGTAGAAGTTCATAAAAGCTCAGAAGTTTCTATCAATATAGAGAAGACTGAATAATTTTTTGGGTGAAAAATCACTACCAGAACAAGTGTCTCTGATAAAACTTGGGTTTTATGGGTTAATCAATGTTGCATGATGATAACATTTCCATAAGAGCAGTGCAACTGACTAAATATTCAATGTGGAGACTGAGGAGGATATGATGTGCTGCATTTTGCAATTTCCGGCGAAAATGTGTTATTTTACTGATCATATGTCCATAAAAGCTCAGAGCAAATCCATACAATATCAAATTAAAACAGAAAAATCAAGACAAACAACAACAAAAAAAGGTAATGAATCTACACATTTATTAATATTCTATTATATTGTTGAAGGTCAATAACGTAGTCAAAGAAACACAGTAAGAGTGGAAAACAGACCGAATCTACATGTTCTGTGACCCTCACGCTGATAAAGAATGACTATGTGCCTACAACTGTAGCCTTATCGTCTCGGTCCCAAGCCCGGATAAATACAAGGGTTGTGTCATGAAAGGCATCTCTCCTGCCAAATCAAATATGCGACCTGAATTCACTGTGGCAGCCCCGGAAGGGAAAAAGCCAAAAGAACTCATCATCATTTAATCAGACAGAGTCTCATTGAGATCACAGTCTCTTCTGAAGAGACCCTGCACTTTTTGCACGTTTGAAAGAACAACATATAGTTGAGGTTACAGCAATTTTAAAACCCACGCATTGTCCGATTGAGTCTCGCCATCTTATCTGTAAGCAGGGCCGGCTCTGGCCATAGGTGAACTAGGTGGTCGCCTAGGTTGCGCCACTCCAAGAGTTCAGAAATAAAAAAACAACCAATAAAACAGTCATAGCTTCGAGCCCCAACAGGCGCCCTTTTCTCATGCTCTGCCCTGAAAACAAAAATTGACCAAATACAGAAACAAACAACACCACCTGCCCCCCGTTGATTGTCATTATAGGTTTGACCTGACATGAAACTGACCACCGTACAAAGTCAGAGAGGGCGAGGGGGGGGAAAGGAGGGGGCGATATCAGTGCGAATCTCAGGGGCCGTTTGATATTGACCGACGTGTCAATTTTTTGAGACAATTACCATTACAAAAATGCTGTCAAATCCCTCTGGGTATGCTTTAAGAAAAAGAAGAAAAGAGGAGGGTGAAAAAAAGGTTGCAGTATAGAGGTTTGTTGTCTTTTCTAACATTGAAAACACTAGCTGGCGAGCTAAATAAATTAAGCAAAGTCAATTAGTAATGCTACTGTTGTGTGTATCTGCTGTAACTATAAAATTGTAGTATGTAGTATAGTAACGCATAATCACATCACAAGAAAATAATCACAAGATACTTTGTTAAACACATCAAGTAGTCTGTTGCAGTTCCATCTTCACAGTAATAAATAAATCTACTGTTATATGTGTATAGTAATAGACAAATCTACTATGTTACTTGTGTACAGAAATAGAGATATCTACTCTGCTGTTACATCTGTACAGAAATACTTTATGAGGCCTCTGAAAACTGCTGCAGAGGAACCTTCACCTTCACTCAGATCGACAACACTCACTGAAGAAAGTAAGCTTAGCCAATTTTTTTTGTGGTCTCTGATATCACTGCTACATATGTTGTCATTATTATTGTTCTTGTGGTTAGGTCATCGTCAAAATTTGTTCAACACCAATTTTATATTACGTAGAATGACACAGATTACATGCAGTATTTTAACAGTGTGGATGTACTGTTTGTTTGAATGTTTGCTGTTTGCTCCAAGTCAGGCTACAGGCAGCAGCAAAGGCTATGGCCAGCACTGTCCAGGAGAGAGTGAAAAGGCTATCAAAATCTACCTGTCTTTCAGCTCTGGAAGGCATGCATAGTTTACAGCACATGCATAAATATTATGTGCTGCCTGTATACAATTCCCATCAGAGGCAAGTGGAAAGGCTGAAGTGGCAGCACCGACAGTACGCTGTGCTGTGTGCTTATTAATATTCATTATGGACATGCAATTAATAAACTCCAATAACATGCTCACAGTTAAAATTCTAATTTGTGGTACCAAGATTTTCAATGTTCAGCATCCCATTGCTTCTCCAGGAGGGGCTGGTATAAATTTTTGAAAATCGCTTTTCAATGTAGGAACAAAATTAAGGCACTGCAAATGATTTTAATGTATGTAGATTACATTCAGTGGGTTAGACTTAGATTTACTTTATTGTCGTTACACAGACACACACAATGAATCTGGTAACGAAATGTCATAGATTGTTAGCTGATAACACAAAGAAACATGGAAATAGAAAAGTGCACAATAGCTGAAATGAATCCAAAGCCAAGAGTGACTGCAGTGTGACAACACACACAGTCAATAATAAATAAGAATAAATAAGATGGACAATGTAACAATGTAAACAGTACTATAAACAGTGAAAATACTTTATATCAGTGTAGACAGTACTATAAACAGTACTAATAGAGATAATACTGCACATCAATCTGAACAGCACTATCAACAGTTGTGCATTAAATGCCGTGGACACACCTGGTGTCTGTTCAAACTGTGGAATAAAGGTGGGATTATGCTGCTGGATAAATAAATAATGAAGAGCAGCCTTCCAGTAGTTAAGGGCAGTCTTGAGATCATGATCAACTGTTCAACATGTCAAGGAGTCTGGAGCTGAACAGAATTTTTACTTTGGACTCAAGCAGTGAGCAGCCGACAGATAAACCCTTTCATTCCTTTATCATTGGTTCCTTTGCCTCCTTTACTCTGCAAACCCGTGTCACCGTGTTCCCTCATTCTCTATTTTCAGTTGCTCACCACATCTGTCCTTCCCTATCCATCGCAGCTGCAAGGAAATCCCTTGAAGATGGCGCTCCATCAGTAATGATTTTCTGCTCAGCTGAGCAATGAAAGGTACACATGCACTCACTCTGCCTAGCTCCACACAACAGCCTCCCCTCCCCTCTGTAAAACCCATCATCCATCCCCCAATGCATCTCATTAAAGTTTTTAACCTAAGGTAAGCCACAAAATCAGTGAATCGCCCCCATCTGCCCTGCTCTTCTCTATCCCTTACTCATTTTCTTCACCTTTCTCACCCCAGGGCTTGGTGAAATTAAGGACGAGACAGGTTGCATCTCTTTATTTAGAAAATAATAAGACAGGAGACATGAGGAAAGATGGAGAGTGCTTGCATTTTTGGATACCTGTTCATAGATGAAGAGGAGGCCGCAGCTGAAGTGCTTATTCAAGCAGGGAACTTCTCAGTGCACTGGGACTACCCTCAATCACATTGTTATTCTCGACCAAATCCGTCAGGAGGGCAATCGGCATCATCCATACACTATGCCTTGAATTACTAATGTTCCCCTTAAACTGTGCCTCCTCCTGTAAGGAGTAGAAAGCCGGACTATATGTCACATGCATTTTGTTGAATCCAGTTCTAGATTGTTGATGATGCTGCTGTGACACTTGTGCTGTTGTTGTTAAATGCCTGTCTCTAACGGAAATGTCCTTTCTGCTGTGGTTGGATATGTCTGACAGTTGACAGAAACGCAAAGAACATTTTGAAAGGAAAATTTTTACGACATGCTATAAACTCGACAGTGGTAACTGAAGCAGTGTTTCTCACCTGTAGACTTTACACTGGTATATATTAGACTAGATTAGATCCCTTTATTACTCCCCTACGGGGAAATTTCAGGTTACCGCAGCACATATACGACAAGACACACATAGAGAGATACTGCAAATATGATGAAAAATAAGAGTGATTCCTAATAGTATAGGTATATAAATACAAATAAAGACAGAAAAGAACAGATTTGAGTGCAACAGTAAAGATCAATAAAGAGACAATGTCAGATATATAGTAATATACAGTTATATAGTTATACCCTTATTGTTATACAGTAATATACATTTCTATAGTTATACAGTTCTATAGTTATACCCTTATTGTTATATAGTAACATACAGTTCTATATCGATGCAATTCATTTTTCTCGCCGTACTTTCTATAACTAGTACATTTGTTTTCGTTCGTCACGGCGTGTTGGTGTTGTTACCTTTCTGCTTGTTGTTGACAGTTTTGGCGGAGCAGTGGTATGGTGTTTCCGTGTCTCCTTATATCATGTGACCGTCCTGACAGATTTGACAGGTATGTCAGGATGGCCACACCCCCCGTCGGTTGGTGTCCTTTTGAGGATGGCGTCCCAGGTGCGGGAGAGGTTGTAGGCCCCCTCGTCATGCCATCACACCAAACAATATACCACATGAGGAATTCATCTTAGCAACAGAGCTAGCATGCCACCAACTCAAAGACCAGGGGCAAAAAGCTGAATTAAGGAACGCCATAGCAGGCATGTTAAAAACAGCAAAACTACCCACAAGCAATATTACAAAAGAGGAAAAAAAGGCAATAGTAGCACTAAGAAACGACAAGAGTATCACCATACTGCCAGCGGATAAGGGATGGATAACAGTTATCATGAACACACACACATACGAATCACAATTACAGCACATGCTAAAAGACTAACATACGTACCAAATACTCAAAAAAGACCCCACCGAACAGAATAAACGAAAACTCAAAGCATTGTTTGAAACCCCTACTAGAACAAAACAAAATCACACAGGAGACTTAGAATTTCTTGACACCCACCCCCAGCATCACCCCCCCCTGGATATATGGCACCCCAAAAATACACAAACCAGACACCCCACTAAGACCCATAGTTGACAGCATAGGCTCGGTAATGTACAACCTTTCAACATTTTTAGTCAGTATCATCAAAACCCTACTAGGCACAACAATACACCACTGTAAAAATTCAGCTGGTACAAGAACTCAACAACATCACAATACAACAAGATGAAATCCTAATTTCACATGATGCCATCTCTTTGTTCACAAAAACCCCCGTAGATGTCACATTACACATTGTACAAGAAAGACTCCAAAAGGACAAAACATTAAAAAAAACGAACAAAACTGACAATAGAAGACATCATCACCTTGCTCAGCTTTACAACCAAATCCACCTATTTCCAGTTGAAAGGGCAAATATACAGGCAGATAGAAGGGTTTGCTATGGGAGATCCACTATCAGCAATTAGGAGCAATTTCTTCATGGAGGACTTGGAACACAAAGCACCCATACATTGCAGACCCATAATATGGAAAAGATATGTAGATGACATCCTGGAAATAATAAAAGACGGACAAACACAACAACTCACTGATCACTTAAACAGTATAGACGACACCGGCAATATACAATTCACACACAAACAAGAAGCAAACCAGACCATCACGTTCCTAGACTTGAACATACACCACATAAAGTAGCGGTAGCATAAAGATGACAGTACACAGAAAACCAACACACACGGAACAGTACCTCCTCTGGACTTCAGAACACCCCACAGCACACAAACTGTCAGTGGTGAGAACACTACATGATTAAAGGGCCAAATGCATCACGGAGGACATAGACAGACACCACGAGGAAACATACATTAGTAATGCACTCGCACAATGCAAATACCCAAAATGGACCATAAATAAAGGCAAACAACAAACAGAAAATAAAGAACAAAAGAAAAGGCAGGAACACAGAAAATAATCTACACGGGAGCTAGACAAATACACTAACACCATCACATACATCCGGGGGATAACAGAGGCCATTCAACGGACAATGAGAAAGTACAATATCAACACAGCAATAAAACCCCATTTAACACATAAAAAGTTACTGGTACATCCAAAAGACAGCTAAAAAATGAAATGTCATATGTGGAATACCTTACAAAATCTGTGACAAAACATACATAGGGGAGACTGGGAGGACATTGTACACAAGGAAAACAAAACATGAAACAGAGTTTGAGAAAGAGGCAACATCCAGGCTCACCAGAACACAGAGAAACATGGCACAGCAAGAAAACAAAAAGTAGGCCATAACGGATCACTGCAAAATACACAACCACCTCATGGACTGGGACAAGACCAACATCATTACAACCGAAACACATAAGTTCAGGCGCTGGATCAAGGAGGCAATGGAGGCAATGGAGATCAGAAAGTGCAAGCACAGCACCATCAACCGGGACGAGGGGGCCTACAATCTCTCCCGCACCTGGGACGCCATCCTCAAAAGGACACCAAACGGTGGGGGGTGTGGCCGGACAGAACTGTCAAATCTGTCAGGATGGTCACATGACATAAAAGGAGACATGGAAACACCATACCACTGCTGCGAGGAAGGCGGCAGAAGCCGCCGAAACTGTCAGCAACGAACAGAAAGGTAACTACACCAACACGCTGTGATGAACGAAAACAAATGTACTAGTTACAGTTCTATAGCTATACAATTCTATAGTTATACCCATATTGATATATAGTAATATACAAAGACATCGTGGGTTATATAGTAATACACAATTCTATAGTTATACCCTTATGGTTATATAGTAATATACAAAGACGTTGTCAGTTATATAGTAATATACAGTTATACAGCTATACCCTTGTTATATGGTAATATACAGACATCATCCGTTATATAGCAATATACCGTTATATAGTTATACAGTTCTATAGTTATCCCGTTATATTGTTATATAGTGATATACAGAGACATCATGAGTTATACTGTATATTAATATACAGTTATATAGTTATACCGTTCTATAGTTATGCAGTTCTATAGTTATACCCTTATTGTTATATAGTAAAATACAGAGACAATGTGAGCTGTATAGTAATATACTGTAGTGTAATAATTATAGTAATTAATGTAATAAATGATTATAATAATAAATAATAATAATAATAATTAACAGTACTAGCACTGGTTAACAGTACTGGCACCAGGGGGGGTCCA
>JAPTHA010000001.1:24196812-24221034 GCA_029814585.1 Gymnapogon annona
GTAGAATTCATAGGTGCTGAATCCTTCACGCGGTCTAAAATACACTTTGTTCTTAATAATGGTCGACACGGTCATCTGACTGAAGCCTAAGGCTTTACCAGTGTTCGTCGGTGTCTCGCCTTTCTCTGACCGCTTTATGATGTCCAGCTTCGTTTCCATCGTACTGGCTTTCCTCTTGGCTGGACCAGCATCTCTAGGAGATCCTGCTTTCTTTTTTGGGGCCACGGTGTGAAAAAGGAGGGTGACGAAGCTGAGTATACCGATAATTACGGAGCACAAACACAGACGCTACGTACGCTACACACACTACACAACAACAGTATGCAGCTGGACACAAAATGGCAGGTGCCGTAAAGTATGACCCGGGCGCCGTAAAGTAGACTCGAGCGACGTAAAGTCGAAATGGCGTAAGTTGAGTACGCCGTAACTCGAGAACCACCTGTACAGTAGGAAGACTCCATCATTATAGATTCACATTTTATCTGCCAAAGAAGAAAAGGAAGCAAATCCGACTACAGGTGACTAACCAGTTTGTACCCTGGTCTAAGGGTACAAACTGGTTAGTCAGGAACCTATGGTTTTAGAGCCAGATGTGGCTCTTTTGATGACTGCATCTGGATCGGAGATAAGTTGAAAGGTTCAACAAGACAATTTATTGAAGTCTTTGATTGAGATCATTAAAGAAAACATTTACCGATGTGTAAACTTATTGCGGTGTATACTAATGGTACTCTGAGTATTTTATTTATTGTTTATCAACTTCAGTACAACAACGCTATTAAAATGAATAAATTTTTTCTCATTCTGTTCACTTATTTATGTAGGTTTTTTTGGTCCTTGTACCCGTTATGTGTTTGTTTGTGTTCCTTGTGTTTGTGTTTATTATTTGATTTTGTATTTTTATTTTTTATCTGTTTTTTTAATATGTTGTCTCTGATCCTGTCATTGTGTGTTGTGAATGTTGTCTTGTAGTGTATGAATGGAACTATTCATATGGAACATATGGAATGGAACTAATATTGAATGAATGAAATGTAATGAAATACAAATAAAATAATGTAAAAAAATAAAAGAATCAATTAAGGGACTTATTAATATAAATTCTTGGTATTACTTGAAAATTCACAAGTTTAATTACAGTCTGTGTCAGAAAAATATGAGATGGCTCTCACAGAATTATATTTTAAAATATTTTACTTTCATGGCTCTCTCAGCCAAAAGGTTCCCAACCCCTGCCTTAGACAATCAGTGGTCCAATATTATTTGGACTCCGCTTCAAAAAGATCTAAAACCTTTTAAAGTGCATTAACATTTTGTTATGAACCGATTATTGAGATGACACAGATGGATATTATAGCACTTACAGAGCATCAAGCTAGGTCGAGGAAGAGGACAATGATTGGAGGTTTGTTAAAGCAAGCAACATAATCTCTGAAATTAGGAGGTGAAGCAATAAAAAACTCCACTATCCCATTCTTTACAGCTCTAGCAGTGCTCTGTGAGTCACATAACAATTGCAGTAAGATAAAAGTCAAGAACTCACATAAACATGGAACTTGGAATTTTCTGAAATGTAAGAAAAGAAAAAAAATGACTTTTTAATTAATGCAAACCTTTACTTATCTGTTAAACATGAAAGAAAAAACATCACAGGAAGAAAAAATGATGGCAACAGAAAGACGAAATGCACTGAAGAATCCCCAAATTCCACCTTGTGTCATTCTAATCCCAAGGGCAGTAGGTTCAGTGATAACAGGCCACGACAAGAGGAGCATCCGTCAAATAACCTGTCTATACAAGGATGGGTTGAACCTCTATGACACTGCGGTTATTTTATCTTAAAACTGAGGCTATCTACCAACAACAGACCATAACAGAAAACCTCAGTATGTAAAGGTCAAAGGTAAAAAGCAATGTGGAGTGTGTGTGTGTGCATGTGCGTGTGTGTGTCTGCGTGATCTTCAGACAATCAGGACTATGTTACCATGTCAATGCAGACATACCGTATGTGCTGAGCACATACGGTATACATTGACACAACCCACATGTGTTGTGTCAATGTTTTTTGCTCCATAATAAAATAGGATAGAAATATTGTATTAATTCCAAATTGGGGAATTCACAATTATTATCATTATTACTATTACATTATTATCACTATTTTTATGACTGATGCTGATATATCGTTGCCTGAAATCACATCAACAGGACATACAGTATAGGCCTTTAGTTTTGTAGATTGCTTAACCATGGTGGCAAGAATAAGGAATAAAAGCCCATTTTCTTTCCTTTATTTTATTTTTTGTCAACTGTCTTTTTTCTGACAAAAAAATAGAAATATAAGAATAGAAAAATAGAATAATTAAAATGGTGAAATAAATGCTCCAAACAACTCGAGACCTATCCCTCTTTTAAGGTCATAATAGACCAAAGCCTGATCAGTGTCCAGAATTTTAAGTCTTAAAGAGCTTGTCAGAGTGTCCCATGTCTTTTTTATGTCCTTATGTGCATGGAGATGTGTTGTGAAACGACTGGCATTTGGAAGATGAGATATTCTAGTGATAACAGATCCTTAAGCATATATATATATATTGGATTGGTGAGAAGAGACGGACACCACACAGCCAGAATATGAATAGTTGTTGCTCATCAGTGTGTTTGTTATTGAATGATTTCCACCTTATATTGCAGCCTCTAATGGGAAGGCTATAAAAGACTTGTTTATTGGTTGGATGTTGTGGCTTTATTTTATGCCTCTTAATTTATTTTTTGATTATATCATCCTCAGGTTTGAGACAACGGTGCCTTGAACTGTTGACTCTAAAAAAGCAAATGAAGAAAACTGGATGCCATGCCTGCTGAAGAAACTTTCAACAAATAGGAAGGCATGTGCATTGTTTGTGTTCCTTTAGTTGTTAGATGCACTGTTTGTGTGCATGTGGATGGAAGGGACAGTGAGGTGTCAATGAGTTATGCAACAGAAAAGCACCCAGTTAGACCAGTCTGAATCACCATCACACTCAGCGAGGCCCTTCTGTTACATAACTGACATGCCTCTTACCAAACAGCCTGCCTCCTGTCAAATGACTCTAAATCACACAAGCAGCCATATTTTAACTTAAGACTCTTGCCAAAAAAAAGAACTAAATTGTGTAACTACTCAAATTATCTGCAAAAACCAGCCCAAGCTGTGAGCCTGGCCCGTATTTAGAGCAGGTCATGGGTGTTGCTATAACTTGAATTTCAAATTGAATTGAATTGAATATGCCTTCATTAGTCCCACGAGGGGAAATTTCACACACAGCAGTGTAATACAAAGAGTAGGAAAAAAAATAGCAGAACAGATACACAACACATTGAATTCATGCACAACATGGACCACATAGACATGATTGAAGTCCCAGAGATGATAACAATAACGAAGGGCTATTAATGCGTCCCTCGGAGAGAAACGGCAGTGAAAAAGTCCGCAGCCACGTTAGCATAGCGCTCACAGCTGCTAACCGCTAACAGTTGAAACGTGACCGCTTTAAAACTGAAAACACAGTTCACATCTGGAAATCACTCACTCAAATGCATCTCCAGTCCCCCCCTCATCTCTTCCTTCTTCGGTCCGCTCTCCCCAGTGGAAAACCAGCCAAAAAAACCAAAGAGTCCGGTGTAGTTCAATGCGCCAGTAGTCACACAGCTAGTACAGCTAGCACACCTGCTGTAGTTCCATAGTCGTTAGCATCCATCACGATGGTAGAGACGGTTGAACTGATGGAGACCCTGAATGTACGCCGGTTGTACCGTCACATCAATCCACCTCCTGGTACACGATGCCAGCACTGTATCCGCTGCCTGATGCCATAGACATGCGGGTCCCGCCGGTATACTCCGCTGTTGTTCATCTCAGCTGTAGACACACACTCGCTCATCATCCCATGTTGGATTGAGGTCCGGGATTCATGAACGTAGCAAAAAAACAGCCACTATCTCACAAAAACTTCAAAAATGACACATGTCCATGTTGTACAGGAGTCCAATTAACAGGACCACAAGAGTCGGGCAGAAAAACTTAAAAGTAGGAAAAAAGTTAAGGAGCCATCTTGGATATTGAAAACATTGAACTTGAAAACATCCGGTGCTTAAAGAAAACATTTGTCAACAGGTTGGGGTTAGAGGTTGGTTCTTCATAAATACCTTGGGCCTGCTGTCTAAATATCCAAGTCTTAACCCTTGAGTGCTAAGGACTTGCCACACCCATGGACCAGAAACAAGAAGTGTGATCAGCAACAACGGAAGCTATATCTACTAGTGCCGAGTCCGGAAAAGTAGGCATGTATTCACTATAGTAAAGAAAATGACAAAAAACAGATTATATTCAAATATCAATTTGCTGTGGCTTACTTTAACAGGACTTTGACCTGTTGTTACATTGTTCATTGAATATTTGTAATTTAAAATGGATTCAAAATACCAAACATGTAATTTCTGGACTACTTAACATGACGTACTCTACACATTACATTCACCAGTAGAAGAGCATATTCAAGTTATTTCACCATCTTAACTCCAGAGCTTCCATACAGCCATTTCTCTAATCATTATTAAGCTACAGTTTCATCACTGAACCTTCACACTTACTGAGCTCATGTAGAACAGTGAAAGCCGAACAGCAGTTCAAACGGCTTCACCCTCTCGCTTCCTGGTAGCCCCTTAATAAACGATCATCCTCAGGAAGTATTGAAATAATGATAATGTATTTCGGACAGATATACCAGTGTGAGTAATACTACAGGCAAGGTGGGTAAAGTGTCTCCAAGGGCACTGTGGACCAAGCCAACCTGGTTTACCTCTGCAACCACAGGTGCCCACTTTAAGTCAACGGTCTGGGACTGTCCATTGTTCTAGACTCAAGGGAAAAAACTGTCTGGGTTGTTTGTCTAGTTCTTTAAACACATCACACTCCTGCTGGGTGGTGTTGAGTGCAGGGCACAGCAGTGGTGGTTTTGTAAATAGCCTTTAGGAGGAAGTTGTTCAGGTGGAACAGTGAGGTATTAAAATGGGCAAAACCCTACAAAAGAAAATGCTATTTACAAATGACATCTTTTTCTAAGCCTCTCACTGTCAGTGTGCAGAGACTACTTTGAACATAGTGAGGGGGACCTTCATTGCAACAACACAAAGTGAAATGAAGGAAAGACAATATTGCTCATGTAGAATCCAGAAAACTACATCCTATCCTGAAAACCAGACTACACTGGATATTTCAAAAGGGGGTAATTAATTCACTTTTCCCTCACAGAAAAATACACAGAAATAAACAGCACTAAATATTTAAAAAAGAAAAATTCTCCCAGTTTAATCACCAAGTCTGCAACAACCTATCAACAAAGTCTTAAATGTAAAATCAACAACTGTCAATGACAGCAGGTCACAGACTTGTCAATTTAACCACTGGGAAGGAGTGCTGATCATATCAACGATGTTCATGCAAAAGCCATAATAAATGTCACATTTATCTCAGATGGATTCATTTTCTCTGAATTCTTCTACTGATAATGTAGTCACAATACCACATAAAGTCTTCACGGTTACATCCTAAGGATTTGCAATGGGTTCTGGTTTGGACTCCGTGGCGGGCAATGACGCCTCAAGCTCCAGGACCATATTTCACAAGGTTAATGAACCTGATGGATCCTGGCATTGTCCTACCTTTACAATGTTGATCAAATTGAAGGTTGTGTCACAAATAAATAGTTACTTGCAGTTTCACTTAGAGTTTAAGAACTGTAGCTCAAACATGTCAATCGGTGCAGTCAATATTGGGTGTGCTGATCGTGCTTTGCTTGGTTTGCTTGGTTAATTCCAGGTGAGGACTTCTTTTTGGTGGTTGAAAAAAACTGACAAAATAACTTGTGGTTTGTCTGATAACACTGTGGCCTCAGTGGAGAGAACCTTGAACTATATAATAACTTATCAAACTGTAGCCAAGTGGTAATTATTGGCATGACACTAGATGTTGTGATTTTTGGTTGTGAAACAAAGAATAACACTATCACTTACTCATTTTTCATTACATCTCACATCACCCAGAAACTGAACTGAAAGAACCTAAGTCAAAGAAGCTACATTTCAACATCCCGCATCAGGATAAGTTTTACAACATGATAGCAGAAGTGGCAGCCTGATCAAATTTAGTCCCCAGTCAGATAAGAGCAGCACAATGCTGAGAGGCACAGTGTCCGACGTCATAACAGTGTTAGTGAAAGACCCACAGTGATGGATGTAAAGCCCTTTGAGGCAGAGCATGTGTCACTTTTGGGCAGATGGGTGAAATGTTTTTTTTTATTGATAAAGAGACAGAGGGGGGAAAGGAGAGAACTGGGACAGGTGCTTACAATGACTTGTTTGTAGCTGTAATTTCAGATGGATCCCTATTGTACTTAAATACTTTAACAAAGCCGTTCATTTACATTCATGACAGTGTGGCATATTAAATCCATGTGTCCTGAAGAGATTAAGACAGATTCATGTGTGTGAGGCAGTCACCTCAGAGAATGGATTTAAATATATCAATCAGGATCTTCTGTGTGTGTCATGATGGAGGAAAGAGGAAGACAGATGAAAGTCAGCTGAGAAATATATAATGATGGTGTCAACTAAATTCACTGATTTGTTTCTAATGTCATATATTGTAAGAAACACTTGCTCAAACTGATTTCCATCGGTGTTGAGTTCAGGATTGTTTTGAGCAACTGTAGTTCCATGACACACACTAGAGGCTCCATTAGCTTGATGATCCCTCCATAAACACTTGAATGGTGTCACAACCCCAAAGTGGGGGCATAAACAGGTTTCCCATCTGACAGCATAGGCAGGTTACAATAGTCAGTGATGTAGACAGTTCACATAGATAAGAAAAATAACTCAATAAAAAAATCACAGCAGAGATATTTGAAACCAGAGAAAGGCTCCACTTTTCACATGAAGAAGGCAGGTGATGACTGACTCCCATGATTCTGTGTCCTTAAAGCAAGCATTTTTGAGCTTCTGTTTGGACTTAAAGATAAAGACAGATATAAAGATATAGATATATGATTCAATTGCAATTTTCCTGAACCAAAGCTCCTTTAATCTGACTAAACACTGGTTCCACTGCTGTGTTACAGATGGACACTTGGACTTGGACAGATGGACTGTGGCGCACACAACAAGAAGTTGTTTGAGATCCATCTTCAGTTCTATATTTCCATGGTTGTATGTATTCACTTTTATTCTTTTATGTTGGAAGGATAGGACAAGTTGTCACTTTCAGACATGCCTATTTTCACATTTCCAGCATTTTTTGTCTATTAAAAAAAATCATTTCATTGAATGGAATGAAGGAAATTAAAGTGTAGACCAGGGGTCACCAACACGTCGCCCACAGGGATGGTGTGAGTCGCCCGCGGGGTGTTCTAAAAATAGGACTAGTTCAGGGGTCTCCAACGCACTGCTCATCACACACCGGTGGTTCAGGTCTGATCCAGGAACTCTCATCACGAGTCAACAACATAATAACCAAGTTGATTGGTCACTTGGTAAATCAGGTTTAATTTTCAACCAATCAAAACTATCCTGCCTCTGCCGGCCCCACCATAATTAACTAACTGTCAATCAAAGTCTCACGCTGGTTCGCTGTCTGTCATTGCTGGAGGGGTGGGGCGTGTCAGTCCTGCTATGGTAGTGGAGTTTAATCGTATTAGGAGGCAAAAAAATAATCATTTTCATGAACAATGACACACGGACGTCTGTTTGACAAACGTGAAAGACAAGTGTGTGTGTCTGAACTGTGGGGCGAGCCTGGGACCGGAAAATATTTGAACGCGGCGCGGAATTTCAACAAAGTTCCGCAGCAACTTTTCCGGTGATTCTGAGGCAGGAATCAACCTCCGAGTAGAAAAGGTAAAAGAGCTGAATACACCCTCTGAAAACAACGGTCCATATTCACTACATCCACCATGAAGCAGCGCTTCAACACAGGCATCATTCACTCAGTGGTTCACATCCAAGACCGACAGTCTGCACTGATGAAGGCGGCACTAAAGAGGCTATTATCCACTAATGCTAATGTCCAGATTGGTTTGTGCTGTCTGTGCATGCGCTAAGGACAGCTGAGTCGGACCTGTTTATCTGGGTTTGACTCATGTGATAACTAGAAATGATGCTGGGTTCATGTTTACAACATTGATCTGTTTATAATTAACATGTTTTGACACATCCGCACCAGCACCAACAGACTGAGGAACAGCTTCTACCCCAGAGCTGTTAAAGCCATCACCCCCTGCAGCTCCTCACTGCAGTGAAAGACTCCTTAACAATTGCACATTGCACACCGCACTTTGTATATCCATACCTCATATTCATTTATCGACAGATTCCTCTTGTAAATACCATATCTACTTGTAAATACCATACCATATCTTGATTTTTATTCTATTCTATTGCATGCCAGTGTGGTCTCTTTGTTTGTCTTTACACGGGGGTAGCAATGAAAATTTCGCTGGCATGTCACCATGTTCAATGACAATAAAACAATCTTATCTTATCTTACATATGAGAATTTAGAAAAGGTGAAATTGGTCAGAAATACAACTGGTACAAGCTTGCAGTAGTTTTTTTTCTACTTTCGATTTTCTTGATTGTGTTTTATTATAAATGTTAAAACATTTATAATGTTTAAGCAAACAAACACATGTTAAAACCTAATTTTATTATAAATGATAAAACACTGGCTGTTGGTAAGGCACCGGGCTGGTGCCTTGGGGTCCTGGGTTTGATTCCCGTCATGAGCGTCCAGTGGGTTGTAAAAGGAAGGGCATCCAACGAAAGAAGTCCTGCCAAATCAAATATGCGAATTCGATTCGCTGTGGCGACCCCAGAAGGGAAAAAGCCGAAAGAAATCATCATTATAAATGTTAAAACAAACAACCATAGATAAATACAATTATAGGAAAGGAATACAATGTTACAAACATGATACAAAATGTGCATATGACCCCTATTATAGATAAATGTAATTCATTATTAATAATCTATAAATTGTCCATACTTTCATCGGTGCGTATCAAACCGGTAGCCCTTCATATTACTCAGAGATCCTGAAGTAGCCCCCAGTTCTAAAAAGGTTGGGACCCCTGGTGTAGACTAATAGCTTCAGCTCTATTTAGATCATGCACATTTATACAAACCTTCATTTTAAAAAGGGCTCTATTTATTTACTTCTATCTTCTATCTATTTACCATTCAGCTGGAATACCTAGGGCATTTCAGAGTTTAAATGGTAATATTATCCCAGCTGAACCAATGTAGCAACTTCTGTCTAAAGGGAAATTGTTACAAACTACAGCTGTCTGTCCTCTTTCATCTTTACCTCACACTCCAAACTATAAAACACTTCCATTAATCTCATCAAGGCCACAGAAAAACAACCTCTTATGAGTCTGTCACTTGACAGACAGACAGAACTTTGTTCATCCCTCTGGAAGGTTCCTCTGGGAAATTAGTGTTACAGCACCAGTACACACCGAATAAAACAAAGTTTAAAAACAAAATAGAAATACAACACAGAATAAAGCAGTATGTGTATATATAAATATATATACGATAACCCACAATATAAAATATATTATTCCAGGAGTTTTTAAGACTGTTAGTCCGTGCTTTGGGGAGAAGCAGCCTGTCGCTCAAAAGACTTCTCTGGTTGGTGATGACAGTGCGCAGAGGGTGTGTGCCGTTGTCCAGGACAGACAGCTGATAAGAACAGGTGAACTTTTCAAAGTGCATTTCAGACGCAATTAAAACACTGTTTATATGGACAGAACAGTGAGCAGCCTGTCATCCACCAGGCAAGATTTGAAATTTCAAAAACAGCGCTGTGCCTGGAGAGAAAGCTAAAGGAATTTATCCTTGATTTCTTGTGCTACTGCCTCACACAAAATAAAACAAACATCAATAATACAAATATTTAAAAGCACATCATTTTCACTATCACATTTTTATGATTTTAAAGTGCATCACATAACAATGAGGGATGGGGCTTATTGAAAACCTTGGCTTTCATCTGTCCCTTTCCAAGATAATCCTCTGAAGTCGTGGAAAACAAAAGGTCCATGGACATGTAACTGAGCTGACAGTGACAGGCAGAGGAAACAAGGGATGCCCACCTTTGTCCTCTCATTTACCATGGAAAATGTGAGCTTTGGATGCCAGAGAAACAGACAGCAAGTAAACAGACGGAAGTGACTTCTATATACCTACTGACTCCGAATTTTCAACAGACGAGGAATAACGAGTAGTCACCATAGACACACTTAAGGTCTTAAAAACAATGACAGACCCTATAAGACCCTACAACATCTACATTCCCTCACCAACAGAGAACAGAGGATGTCTCTTGGATCAGAGAGGAAACTACAATGACCTAGACAAAAAAGAAATGACAGATATAATTTATGTAGATTGCTAAATCTATTTTGACCTCTCAGATCCCAAATGAATGATGACTGTCATTTTTAAGGGTGCCTCTTATCCCTAAAATGAAGTAGTTTTCATTAAAAGTGAATTAGAAGTTCATATGTTCAATGTTGCACTCTGACATGTCATATTCATGACATGTCAGAGTTCATTAGTTCATATGAACTAATGAACTAAAAAACAGATAACTGACATTAACTGAAGTGACAGCAGACACCATAAATGACACCAAGATGAGGAATTCGGAATTTCGAAAATTACTGTGATTTCAGTCCCTCTCTCATTGAGTCCCATCCTGTGCTGGGAGAGAGTGGCTTATGTGCAATAATAGGAGTTAAGGCTGTACAAATTGTAAAGGAGTATAAGAGAGCTTTGAACTGTGTGAGAGACAGAGGGAACTGGGTGTGTGGTGATGATCAGAAAGTCAAACCATAGTCACTGAAAAAGAAAGCCCACCTCGGTGCGATAAAAGACCTTGCTGCATATCTGGTCCTTCTTCCTTAATCTCATGGCCCTCAGCACATTGTGGTCACCTTCTTCGAGTCCTTTGCAACCTTAGATGTTGTTCTGAGGCGTTATCACATTCCAGCAGCTGGGACATTTTCTGTATTACTCCACAGTCATACGTGTTCTCCGTGCAGTAGTTCCATTCCTTCAGCAGGCTTTGCACCTCACCTGCTCTACCCACAGTCTGTTGAGGGTCTTCCAAGTCGGCCATGGGAGGTGGTGTCCACTGGTTAGGCAGTCAGTGGGTGTTATTCCTCTCTCCTTCCATTCTTGGGCTTGGGTATTGAGTTGATAGTGGTCATAACTTGGTCTTAGTTTAGAAGGACATGATTCCATCTTTAGGTCCATTACACCACAGGAACTTTGATGAATAAGCGGGATGGGCGGTATGGGGGGGGTCCATATGTCAAAGTGTCCCTACACAAGACACTGAACCCCAAATTGCTTCCAGTGGAGCCTTGCAGCGTCCTGGATGGCAGCAGCCACCCACTGGTGTGTGAATGGATGAATGTGAGGTCAATGTAAAGTGCTTTGGGCAACATAACTGTGTAGAAAAGTACAACCAATCCATTTATAATTTCGAGGAACATCCTCTCACTTGTCCGTCTGCACTGCAGACTTAGACCAACACCTGCCATAATTATTTGTAATCACAGTGCCAGCACAAATCCATCTTAAGTCCAAAATCGTATTAGTAATTACTTATCTTCTGCACGAAGATAAGTCATTACCATGACTGAAAATGATACCTCTACATGTGCTGAGGTCCACTTCTACAGACTAGAAGTTTGCCATTTCTGTTGAAGGCCGTGTATAAAATGTAGAAAATGGCAGCCCAGCGGATTCCAAAAAAGCTGACCCACAGCCAGCAGTATAAGGGACACTTATACCAAAATAGCAATTTCAATTCAGGGTTCAACAAAGCACACTTAGTTCAAATTTATCTGGAGAAAAAAAATACAGCTAAAAATCCAGCAGGAAGAGTGTGAGTTGCCATTTCCCTGGTGACAGCAGCCCTGCTGAGGCCACTGTGTCCGGGCTGAGTCAGTTCATAGCAGATGAGAGAGAAGACACATCGCCTTCCTGCCCTGCCAGCACACTTCCCTCCCTACATTAACCAGACAGCCATTTCGCAGTTCAAAACTTTTATTGCCCATGTAAAACGTGCACCAAATTAGAATTTGCTCCACCGCTAAGAGCCTTGACCAAAATCATATAACTCAATATTTTTCCGCTACCAATAACTTCTGTTATTTTTTTAAATGACATTAAAGTAATTCACTCATGAAATAGAATAGTCTTTTTTGTGTTCTTGCCTTTTCTTGGATACGAGGAGAGAGCTGGAGTCGGAGCACTGCTGCTGCAGCTGACTAAGTGGCATGGGTTATGTAATCGGCAGAAGGTCCAAGTGTTTGTGTACATTCAACAGGGTGTCAGAATACAAAAAAACAGCCCATGTCACACATTTCTTGGAGCAAAACTGAATTTTTGAACTAACTTTTTTACTGTTGTATATTCTTCAGGCCTCGATGAGTACATGTACATGATGTGAGACACCCTGCTGCATAAAATCTTTTATTACTCAGTTCACCTTCAGATTCACTTCCACTTCGTCAACATCTCACTAGAGAGCTTAACATTTTTATAGTTTTGGCACACACACCTTAACCAGTAGATGTTTAAAACCAGACTAGTCATGGACAACTCCTTGCATTTGTACTTCTACCTCAAGGTTTACAATCTCATCTCATTAACAAAACCACAAGTTTGGCAATTGTGGACAAGTTACAATTACTAAGTGTTGTTACATTAAATGCATTAGTGTTGTTACATTAAATGCATTAGTGTTGTTACATTAAATGCATTAGTGTTGGTACATTTAATGGAATTGAATTGAATTAAATTGAAACTCTTAAGGAAATAATCATATTGTGTTCTTAATTCAAAATGTGTTCAAAAGGATCTGTGTGCAATATTTAGTGGCATCTCAAGATGAAGAAGTTGCTGCTTGCAGTACTTTACCCACACTTTACCTTGAGTTGTAAAATGTTTGTAACATTTTACAACTCAACTTTTACAACTCAATGAGTAGGTGCAATGAATATTGTACTTTTATCATATTATGTACTTATATACTATACTCAGTTTGTACACCAATATCCTCATATTAATCATGTTTTATGAATACAGCATTTATTGTTTGATATTGTACGTACATTTATTTCTGAAAATACAAATTTAGAGGACAGTTTGATGGTTACTGGGAATATACAGCCTCTGTGCACGTTACAAATTATCTCAAGGACAGGATGACTCCCTTTTGCCCATCTGTGGGAGGGAGAACCCTTAACCTAATCTTCAAAGAAGTTACAGGTAATATCTGATTCACGACAACTGTCTGTTATGGGATTATAAAGAAGCTTTCGAGGAAGTTGCCATGTTGTGAACTGCTGATGTCCTTGCACAAGTAAAAGATTGATAAATACAGAAAACTTTGTTCTTGTCTGCTCTTTGTATGTCTACCTGCAAGTCTGGGTGCAGGTCACTAAATTTCCCTGACAGTAGGCAAACACAAAAGCAAATTTTGTTCATGTGTTCAATGCTAATAAGTAGCTTGTTTTGTCCCTTAGATGTGCTAAAATAAAGTTATTATGACAGTCCTACGGATTAGTATCTTAGGTGCATGTCAATTCCTTCTCATACTGTTCACTCTCCAAACGAAAAAGTGTTTTCCAATTATCTTTTTGTCTCATAACAAGTTCTCATTTCATAGTCACAGCCACTAAAAACCAGACATTTTTCAGTTTATTCCCTCAAGCACAGTGACACTGAGACATGTTTACAGATACTAACTATACGTGACAGATTAGCTGCCAGGAGAACTGGGTAGTCTACAACCGCTGTGAATATCTGTTGTGTGTGTATGTGTGAATGATAGAAGAGGAGAGGAGACCAAGAATGCACCAGTCCAATTAAAAGCTGAGTCAAGTAGCTCTTGACAGTCTCCGAGTTGTGTATTTGTAGTTTAGTGGTGTTACCTGTTGTGGGCTGACACAGTTTTGGCACCAATCCACCTCATGAGATATTTAAGAAACCTGAGGTCCATTTGAGGATGGTGGTGCATGGCCTAGTTTATGTGGAATGTCTCAGTTTTACAATGATACAACTGGACAGTTGTCCTAAAGACTGTGGATAGGATGGATAACGTCATTTACTTAAATCCTAGGTCAGAACTATACAAAAGTAAAACACATAATAAGATAAAGTGAACAATATAAATGACTAATCAGCACACAAAACAACATGGTGGAATTAGATGAGCCAAAATGTGACACTCATGTCATTAACATAATACGTAAGCAAGTCGTCTTTCCACTTAAATCATATTAGATTAGATTAGATTAGACTTCCCTTTATTAGTCCCCAGACGGGAAATTTCAACAGCAGCAGCATAACAGAAATCTGTCTGTGTACAAGTCAGACATAATAATATTATTGTCACAATAAAACTTAACAGGAAGTTCTGCAGATTAACAGAAGCAAACTGAACATGAATGAATATGCAATAAATGTCTATCATTACTTTCACTGAATGTTGTAGTGTTCTTATTTGTTCACACATGATTATTGGGGTCACACTAAACACTCTGCTTTGATAGATCAAATATGCAAATTGGATTCACTGTGGCGGCCCCTAAAGGGAAAAAGCTGAAATCATCATCATTCCAGATGTATTTTGAAACAAGAGGGTAAGAAATACCTATATTTGACCAAACAACAAACCCAAGGACACTGTGGACCGTTGAGACTTTTTGTTGTCTCAGCCACAATAAAACATGAATTCAAAACTGCCAGTGTCAGGTTTCCAGCTCGTTATACACAGTTTCTCAAGAGCAAATAGAAGAGAGATAAGATAGAGACTACTCTTTCATTCGGCAACATTTAATTAAGGATTTATTTGTTGGCCTGAATTAATACTTCGATAGACAGCTGTTACTGCCATCAAGTCTTTTTTTATTGCAGGATTTGGCATTTTTGTATTCATTCTGTTTTGACATGCTAATTGGATAGAATAAGTGAAAATCTAGGCAGAGCTTACTAGTAAACCCCCTTCAATACCACACATAATTTAGCTAACTTTCAATATTTAAAAAATATGCCAAATCATGAGAGAAAGGCACATGTACCTGAACAAGAACTTGTAAAATTTGGAAAGAATTGGCTGAATAGTGTGAAAGAAACTGGACAAAAATGTCAACGGGACAGCTGGTAGAACGGACAGAATTTCTGGCATGTCTACATACCCCTGCCAGGTGGGGGTAGACTTCTTATAAAATTTGATAAAAATGTTTATGTTTTTTGAATACTAAATGCTGTAAAACACAAAAAAAAACAAAAGGCTGTTTTCAAATGTCCTATTAGCAACTAAAAGGTAAACACTAGCTGTGTATTTGTCTTTTTCAGACAGTTAAGTGTACAAATGTATATAGAGAGGGACTTTTATTAGATTTCTATTGGTCAGAAGCAATGGCATGCCCATGAAAGAATGACAAAGTCATAGCAACCTGGAGTATTGAAGGAGCTATTCTTATCCTCTGAAGCCAGCTGCCTATTATGGCCCTCTGCTCGGCTCAGCTCTAATCAACCACTGCCCTCATTTCCAGACACCTGCAGGGAGACTTACACTAGGTTGGTGATTGAGGAGGGACTGGAGCAGGGGCAAGAGGGCCACAAACCATTAGCCTAGAGCCAGAGCTTAGGGACCACCGCTGTGTCTCACTCTGTGCAAAACTGTGACTGTATATGTCTATGTGCAGAGTATCAGGGAAGTCAAATTTAAGTTTCATTAAAATATTTCCATTATCACCTGAGGTTCAGAGCTCACCAGGGCTCAGGCGGTTGCGACCTCTAGCCAACAGAGTCTTGAAGTGCGGTGATTCATTAGGACATGAGGACGTGTCTGAAATACACTGCTTTGTGACACAGGTGTGTTTACATGCATCATAGCTGTCCAGCAGCAGCACATAGAGTAGGAATTTATTAGCAAACAGACACATTAAACTTAAACTACAGTGTTGGACACCAGAAATTCTGCACCTTGAAGACATTACATGACAAACAGTGGCTGGATGGCTCAGTTGGTAAGGCACTGGGCTGGTGCATAGGACGTGGGCTCGATCCCCAGGATGAGCATCCAGTGTGGGTCCTTGGGCAAGGCCATTCACGTTGCTGCCTACAACTGTAGCCTCAATGTTTCATTGTGCCAGTCCCAATCCCAGATAAATACAAGGGGTGTGTCAGGAAGGGCACCCAACGTAAAAACTCCTGTAAAATGGATTCGCTGTGGTGACCCGAGAAGGGAAAAAGCCAAAAGAACTCATCATCAAGACATTACATGGCGAAACTAATTGCTACGATTAAAGAAGGACATTATGCAGCGCAGCAAATAATTATTCAGCCACTGTGGAAAAAGTAGTGAAACAGTTAAAATGTCATTGAAAAACACCATCCTATTTCAAACATGACACATATATAACCTTTAAAAACAGTAATGGAAGAATCCTCCCTGTAGAACATTTCTAAATTGTAGAAATATTCCTCCCTGTAGAACATTTCTAAATGGCTTGGTAGGGTGTTCTGTATGCCAATGTTTTTGTGTGAAACTATTCGTTGCTGATATTTTGACCATGACACCCTAGAAGAAGTGATTCAGCGAGTATGTTTGCATGAATGGCTTAAACATGCTTTTAGCTCAACTAAGCTGTTTAACTGAACTGTTGTTTTTCTCCCAGTCTACATGCACAGGAGGGTAACCCTACCCTATTGAATATATTCTGTACATGGTCACTGTCATAGCAACTAATACACTAAACAAATTAGCATGCACTCATTTAAGCCTTGGTCAACAGTTAGCAGTTATGCGGCTTCTTAGCTTTTTTTCCATGTCACTTGTCTTTCTGGTCACAACTTGTTGTAGAGCTCTTGCACAAATATAGAGGCCTTTTGTTCTGCTCGAATTGGTATGTATGGGATGTAGATCAACATGCACAATTTGATCTACATTTAGTATTGGTGTGTTAGTCCACCTTTTGAAACTTAACTTCAATTGGAGTAACATTTATATGCAATTTTAAGGTGTACGATTTCTTCCAGGTGTCATGTACATACTGAACGGGAATGAAGGATGGATGGGCAATTTCTATTTTATAAGCCATCAACATATGGCCCTTTATAAGTTATATATATGGCACAGTTTTAACGTTTCAAATATTGATAAAAAAAAAAAGAAAAGTAGAAGTAAAAAAAAGTTTCTCAAAACTGTGAAATTTTCTTTAGACATTTTCCTACGGAATTTACATATAAAATTGAAATGAATCTTATTGGTATTGTTGTCAGAGAAGAAGAAGAAATTGCTAACAACAGACAGAGCATTGTTACGATGACTCATGACCAGTGAGCTACAAATAGGATCATTTTACTTTGATCAATAGTTTTTCCTTAATGCATAACATAAGACTTGGTTTAGTGAAAAAGAACTGAAAACATAAAGAGAAAGAAATGTAGTATTTATCCAAATATATAAATAATTTAAATGAAAAATCAAATATTATCTAAATATTGACATAATCATTTCTGCACATATGTGGTGTGATATAGTGGCGGTGGGTGTTACAGGGAGTGTTATAGAGTCGGCTGATGGATGTGGTTGAGGAATGATCTGCAGAATTGCTCCTTCACACGGGATGTAAAACTCTGGTGCTGAAAGAGCTACTCAGGACCTCCTACTGTGTGATGCAGGAGGTGGGAGGGGCTATACATGATGGGTGTCAGATGTGCCAAAATCCTTCTCTCCCCAACCACCTCCTCAGTCAATGCTCACTGCAGTCACTGATGCACTGACTGAGCAGTAGGGCTGACAATGCATACACAGAGACACAAGCTCAGAAAAGTAATTAGAATGACCCTGTAAGTAAGTCATCTACCATTGTTCCAGTTACACATGTTTATGTCAGTGGGTTGGCTGAAAAATCTACAGGTGTAGCAGTACACTATTCTCACTTTCTCCATTGCTTCATACTGTCAATAGGACAAAAACAGACTTATTTTGATTTTTTTTTTTAATTATATCAAAGAATATTTAAAATCTGTATTTATGTCTCCTGTGGAAATGAAATGACTTCTGAGTTCTTAACTTTTCTGAGATCAGGAAGTGAAATAACATTTCCAATACTGAGACTCAGTAAGAAACATGCAGCTGATGTTTGTTTCATCCAGAAAGCTCAACATGGAGATATAAATACATATCTTACACAAAGCACGCACTTCACCAAATGTCACATATGCCATTGTCTCTGTCGTCCCAAGGTTTAAACATAGCACGCAAGCCACATCAGTGGTGAAGAAAATATATAAATAAATAACGGTAGCCTTAGGTTTCCCACATCTAACAGATGCAGCTGGTCCATCAGATCTGGGACAAAGTTTATTTATGCATTTTGGACATGACTTCGGTTATTATCTGGTCAATACACACAGAACTGGACAAGAGGAAGATGAATCAAAAATGTATGTTAAGCAGGGCTTGTATGAAAACTAGGAGAAATACATGAGCTGCTGGTTAACTCGTGTGATGAGCTGCGACCTGATCAAATTAATTATTGGGTTTAATTGTTCTCTAAATGCACAAAAATATGTTCCCAATAGTGTTGTTGTATGTGTCGGTCTTGTCATTCGACATGGTAGAAAATCATCCAGTCCCATCTTCCAATCTGATGGAACTGACAAAGTTACTCTGAATAAAAGCATAGAGATCATATACAAGAATAGTCAGTGTACAGGTCTGAATATATACAAACACAGTACTTCCACCTACTGTGTAGATACACAGATCCACTGATCCGGTTCTAAATCTGTCACCAGTGACACCCATCTACATCCATTCTACGAGTTATTAGAAGGAACGCCTGATCGATACAGGGGGTCAGGTGGGCCAGTCACAGAAACTGGACACCACTCCAGATGACCCCCTGGAATGTACTGAGTCCATCCTCTGCTGCAACAGGCCCCACAGACATTCGCTGTGGACCTCAGATATCAACACTGCGTGCAGTGTGTCTACATACGTCATATCCGGTGGATGCTACATGTTGGGTCTATTTTCAGTTGGTGGTGGATTGGTTTCATGTCTGTGAAAATTTGGCCCACTGCTCCACATTTTAAATTTAACCCTGAAACCAAAGTCCTGCTGTCACTCTATCAAGCTTATGAGAGAATGATATATTTATATTCAGGACCCGAGCAGCCTGCGAAGTCCTATTGCATTCCATGTGTTTATTTGCATTTTTTTGATAAAAATGATGAGTGCCAGCAAAAAATGTACTGCACAGTGTAAAATGTTTTGTTTTGTTACTTTTTTCCATCTCTGCCTTATAAGTAATAAGTAACTAATAAGCTGCATTGACAAACAATCTACGAATAACGGGTTGAGATAACAACTGTACTTACAGGGCCCTTGTGCCTGCTCAGTAAGTATGAGCATTGCATGAGCCCGTGCATGTGTGCTTGTGTGTACTGTATATGTTGATTTGAGTGTTGGGCTGTTAGGTGAGATGCTGTGATTAATGAAGTGATTTTGTGCACTGTTGTGACTCCAGGCCTCAGGGCATGGAAGCCCATCAAGAATGCATGGAAATGACCTTTCAGTGTGTGTGTGTGTGTGTATGCGTACATGTTTGCTACAGAGCAAACACACCTCTCTCCACCCCTCTCTCTTCCCCCTTTCGGCTCCAGCAGCAGTGGATGTATTTTCTTTTGCTCCACTGCCTCATTCCTGGAAAACTCTGGAAATTATCTGACTAAAAATATCTCCCACATCACCAGATCTAATAGCTTTTTTGCATGTACAGTAGCTATTGAGTTGTAAGACTGAGTGAGAGAGCATCTCTGTATTGAAAGTAGTAATGGTAGCACAAGAGTTTCCATTCATATTGCATTAAACATAATGACATTGAGGAAGAAGCTGCAGATTGCTTTATTGGATTGGCTCTGCGTTGTGTTGGGAAAGGGAAAAGACAGGGGAACCTAAAAGCATTTAGAAGGAAAGTCTTGTCCTATATTTACTGGGCTGTTGTGATATTCTGAGAAGAAGTCTACCCAGGAAAGCAATGCAGCAATACGTCTCAGGAGTTGCACTTGACCTTTTGTTATTATCTGTTTCTTATTATTATTCTTGTTATTACTATTATTAAGCATACATTAACACACTTCAAAAGTGTGTTAAAATAGATCATGTGTATTTAAAAGTGTGTTAAAATAACTTCAAAAGTGTGTTAAAATAGATCATGTGTATTTAAATCGATAATCTATGTCCTACGGCAGTGATTATTTTACACTTTAGAAGACAATAAACTAGCTCAGCTCAGGGTCTATTACCTTGTGCATTTCAGTGGTGCAATACAAAAATACATTTCGGGGCCTGGTTTTTTGAAGATGGTGATATGAGGTGACATATTCATGTGAGGATGATAACAGGCTCGCCATGGGAAGATAACCATGTGCAGTCATGCAGAGCAGGTTATGTGACTGGAAGGAGACAAACGTGGTTTTTTTGTCAGTGTGCATTAACAAATGCACACTGACAAAGAATAAGAGCTCTGGGTGGCAGTCAGGAAACACAAGGTTATGAAATTGAAACAAAAACAAAAAAGTCACGGAAGCTTGAAAATGAAAACATTAATGAGCATGAAACTGGTGGATATTCTTAAAACACTCACACACAAGTGAAGACTGAAATAATAAAAGATATGAGGGGCCTCATTCGTAGTTCACACTTTGTAACAGACCAATCATACTTCCTCTATACCAGGGGTCACCAACATGGTGCCCGTGGGCACCACGTCGCCCGCAGGGATGGCATGATTCGGCCGTGGGGGTGTTCTAAAAATGTGACTAGTTCAAGGGTCTCCAAGGCGTCGGTCATCACACGCCGGTGGCTCAGAGGTCTTGTCCAGGAGCTCTCACCACAAGTCAATAATGTAATAAAGTTGATTGATCACTTGGTAAATCAGGTCTAAGTTTTCAACCAATCAAAATTACAAGTATCCTGCCCCTGCCTGCCCACACCATGGTTAACTAACTGTCAGTCAAATTTTCACGCTGGTTCACTGTCTGTCATTGGTGGGGGGCGGGTCCTGAGGGCAACAGAATGATCCAGGTACCAGGCAGGTACTGTATCAGTGCCACGAGCAATGTTAGTGGAGTTTAATCAAAGTATTAGGAGGCAAAAAATGAATCATTTTTACGAACAATGAGACATGTCACTTCTGTTTAACAAACGTGAAAGACAAGTGTGTGTGTGTTTGAAATGTGGCGGGAGCCTGGGACCAGTAAAAGATTTTAACGTGAAGCAGAATTTCAAGAAAGTTCCACAGCAACTTTTCCGGTGATTCTCCGGTGGGAATCAACCTCTGAAAAGAAACAACGGTCCCAGTTCACTACATCCACCACAGGACCACAGGACATCCAGGACCGACAGTCTGCACTGATGAAGGTGGCGCTAAAGAGGCTATTATCCGATAATGCTAATGTCCAGCTTGGTTTGTACTGTCTGTGCATGCGCTAAGGACAGCTGACTCAACCCTGTTCCTCTGGGTTTCAGTGATGTGATGACTCTGTAGAAGTGACAGGGTGATACTGGTTTCATGTTCACAACGTTGATCTGTTTATTATTATCATGTTTTGACATGTGAATTTAGAAAAGGTGAAATCCATCAGAAATACAACAGTCACGTGTTAGTTTCTTTCTACTATTGATTTTCTTCAGAAATGTGTTTCATAGTAGCATTTTTTACTATTATAATAAATGTTAAAACAACCATAGAAAAATAAAACAACAAGTAAAGAAGACAATGTTACAAACATTGTGCAAAATGTGGATATGACTCCTATTGTATATCATTGTCATTAATTATTAATAATGATCCATAAACAGTGCATACTTTGTTGTCTCATTGGTGTGTGTCAAATCAGCAGCCCTTCATATCACTCAGTGCCCCTGAAGTAGCCCCCAGTTCCAAAAAGGTTGGGGACCCCTGTTCTATACCTTTATAACTCAATAACCAGGACCAGTACATTATCACACTACTCCTTTTAAGGACTACTCTGATCTGTCAAGTCAGATGAATCCCATTTGAATCCTATTGAGGATGGATGTGCGGGAAACTTCAGGCTTGACATCATAATAATCTCCCCTCACTCTCTGTTCAAGCACTTAACCCAATAGGAGCCACAGAGAAAACCATTAGTGCACAGGAAGACTTATGGACAACCCACCAATATATCCATGAACAATGTGCTTCTGAGGATGGCTACAGGTCATGGCTGTCATATTCCTGTGGGACATGAACATGGAGTATATTGATCTCACTGCTGATCACCTTGTAAATATCCCAGTCAAGGACCATTTGGAGATCAATCGTCACCTCATGTTGACTGGTTAAATGGAAAGTGGTAATGATTAGGGGACTGGAAACAATATGATTTTAACAGTTAAGAAAGATGTGTTGTACTTGGCTCAAATTTGGAGCCCACACTAAGCTGAGACTGTAGCAAGTAGGCCCTCATGTGAGTAGTATAGTAATGTGCTTTACTGATTATTGCTCCCAAAACGAGAGAGCTCATCTCTCGTTTCTGCAGTGAGACACTTTAAACCAAAGTTCTCAGACGAACAACAGCAAAGGTGTCCCTTTTACCAAAGTGTTTATATCAGCGTGGTAGAAAGCAAAAGTCTCAAAAAGACACAGATCACACCATCACTTAAATAATTTGTAATAATTTCTTTGTCCAGTATAAATGTATATATATTGGACAAAATATAACTATATTGTATCCAATGTAGTCCTCAAGCATATACAAAATATGCACAAAAACACAATCTGTATCCAGAACTGGATTCTGATCAAATATTTTTATTCTTGACAGATAAAATGTAATTTGGACTGTGTGTAGACATTGTACATGGTCAGATGTGTATAAATAGGAATAAATGAGGAATGTGTCTGAAAACAAAATCATTCCAACTGTATGGGTTAACTGTGGTTGATGTATGGTCCAACTTCCCCATTGACTTCTGATCGATGAATATCACAGTACACATCAGTGACCTTCGGTCAGGGGAAGGAGGAGTGGCCATCACAATAAAAAAAGAAAAAAAACTACATAAAATAAATATTAACATTTTCCACCCATCTGTGTTGAAGACTAATTTTCAGTATGTCTCTAACGTGTTTTTGAAATTTTATCAAGCAAAAATTGCTGAATTTGAGTATTTTGCGATCACATACAGGGCAGAAATCTTGAGTTGAGGCATTGAATTGAATTTTGAATTGAATATACCTTTATTACTCCCACGAGGGGAAATTTCACACACAGCAGTAATACGAAGAGTAGAAAAAAAGCAGAACAGAACAGAAACACAACAAATTGAGTTCTTGCACAACATGGACCACATAGACATGACTGAAGTCCCAGAGATGATAGCGATAACGAGGGGCTGTTAATGCATCCTTCGGAGAGAAACGGCAGTCAAAGTCCGCAGCCACCATTAGCATAGCGCTCATAGCTGCTACCCACTAACAGCTGAAACGTGACTGTTTTAAAACTGCAACACAGTCCACATCTGCAAATCACTCACTCACACACACACATCTCCAGTCCTCCCCTCCTCTCCTCCTTCTTCGGTCAGCTCTCCCCAGTGGAAAAACCAACCAAAAAACGTAAGAGTCTATGAGCCAGTAGTCACACAGCTAGCACAGTTAGCACACCGCAGTTCCATAGTCGTTAGCCTCCATCATGATGGTAGAGACGATGGAGTAGCTCAAAAGCGTTACAAACACGAACCGTTGGAGACCCCGGCTGTACGCTGGTTGTATCGTCACATTAATCCACCTCCCGGTACACACGACGCCAGCACTGCACCTGCTGCCTGAAGCCGTAGACACGCGGGTCCCTCTCCAGTGTACACCACTGCTGTTCATCTGAGTTGTAGACACACACTGGCTCACCATCCCATGTTGGATTGAGGTCCGGAATTAATGAACACAGCAAAAAAAAACAGCCACTATCTCACAAAACCTTAAAAAATGACACATGTCCGTGTTGTACAGGAGTCCAATTAACACGACCACAAGAGTCGGGCAGAAAAACTTAAAAGTA
>JAPTHA010000001.1:24246976-24258958 GCA_029814585.1 Gymnapogon annona
ATTTTCCATATACTCTTACAGTGCTGCATTGCTAAACAACTGCTGTAACGCTTCTAGTTATTACATTTAGCTGCCAATATCAGGCAGAATGTGAAAATAAAAAAAATTGGCTATAGGAATTCATACTATAGCTTTTATAAACTACAAAATGGAAGACGGTCATTACATTAATACCCATCGACTTAATTTCATTATGAAAAAGAAATCAAAGATTCAGAGGGAAGATGTCTGTGAAGGGAAAACTGGAAGATGAAACTGTTTTCAATAGAATAGCAATGGAAGCTGAAGGCATGTTAATTTGTGGAGGAGATTTCTACAGTGATAAATCAAAATTTAGATACAACAAGCCAAGGACATTTGGCAAAATTTGTAAAACTCTCCCTAGAAGATATAAGACTGATCTATATACGAAGGAATATCAATCCTACCAAAGAAAACTTTACTCCTTACTCAGTAACTCACAGGGTCTACTCAAGGACTAATTATTTCTTTCTAAATAAGGGTGACATATACAGTGTAGAGTCAAAGAATGCAGACTTATCGGACAATGACAGTTTATCTACAGATCCACTTCAATGGGATACAAAACAATAAGGAAACAGTTGGTGACATGAAAAGAGAAATCACACAATATGTGGATGAAATAATGGGGAGGTTAAACAAACACCTGTCTGGGACGCTCTGAAAGCATCCGTTTCAGGCTAAATTAAAACAACACCATTAAAAAAAAAAAGCAAGTTAAGCAACATACAAGATCCCCACTGAAATGTTAAGGGAACCGGAGCATCACCACCAAAAAATATACCAACAAATTCAGGAGATTAAAACCAAAATTAATGACATACTACCAGGTAAAATGGAAAAAAAAGTTTATATCTAAAACGGAGCAATTAGGAAATGAGCCAATAGTTGTCAGCTGCGCTTTTGCAGCAGTCACAGGATTTCTCTAGTTTTCAGTTGAGCTCATAGTACTTGATATTGACAGTGGCGGCTGTGGCTGAGTTGGTAGAGCTGTGGAATTGGGCATGTTTGGTATGGAAGCCAACCCGTTCATTTTCAAGTTCACTGATATTGGATTCATAATGACTGCATCAAAGTCATAAGAACACATTTTAGACTGTTCAATGACAATACAATCTGAACCGTAGTTACACAGTGGCCTTTGCAAGTGCAACAAAAAGCTATTCACAGAATTTTTATGTAGATTGACAGCCTATGCTGGCTGATGACTTGTATTCAGAAGGTAGAATCAGCAGGTAAAAAAGGCTGTGTGACACTTCAGCAGGCATTAGGCCTCTGCAGATATAAGACAAGAAACAGAAAGGGCTGACTGCTGCCTTCAGTGGGTGTCTGACAGGGCAGCCTTACACAGAATGTTTGGCTCTAATGTTGTCTGATTGGCCCAACTTTAAAGGATATGAACTTTTATTCTTACAAGAAAGATCAAACAATTCTTTTGTCCTACAGTAACATATCAGTAATATGATTAATATTTCAAATGTAATATTCTGTACACAACCTTTTCAAGTTGAAGCCAAACAATGATTTTACTGCGTGCAAAAACATGGGCTCAAAAGCTATAGTGTACGTCTGTCCCAGGAATGACAAAACATGAAAGGAAAAAAGATCTAATAAATGGTTTGACAAGTTGGACCATTACAGTAGTGTCATTTGACATCAATCTTCATTTTCTTGTAGACTTCAGCAATACTCCTCTCCTAATTGTACTAGGAGGAACTGAATGATGATATAGTGTTATCATGCTACTAATAGGCCAAAGTTGTTTGAGACAAGAGAAAAAATTTGTCAGACCCTGCCATTGCACAACAGCTGGACTCTCCTATACATGGATACCCTGCCCACAAGGATTCATTTTAGGTCTTACCTGAATGGGCCGGATCAAACAAAAGTAAAGTTCATTGTTAAAATTTCAAGTTTCACCAATTAATTCTCAAATACACTCATTTTTAAGCTTAACTCATTGCACGCCATTGGCGTCTATAGACGGATATTCAAAGCCGACCGTCACACGCCAATGTTGTCTATTGACAGCAATTGCTTTTATTCGCGGGGGGTGGGGGCAGATCAAAGCCTTATACGTCTTGGGTGTGAATTTCAGACCTGTGCGCAATCTATTTCAGAAGTTTTATTTACCTCCACTTGGCAAAAGCAGCAAAAGACGACACATGTAAAAACATACTGATGGGAGAGGAAGAGGGTTTGAAAGGCTGAACATGAATTGTAGGTTGAGAAAATGCCGAAACGTGCGAAATCAAATTGGAAGCAGTACAAACAATTGATAATGGCAGAGAGTTATTCTGATTTCTTGCTGGTAGATCAGTTTGGCGGTTGCTATGGCTTGTGGTGACTGTGAGAATGGGAAAAGTCACCATAGCAAAGGGTAGCAAACAGCTAGCGCTTAGCAACGAGCTAGCGGTTAGCACTGAGTGTGCTACATGAGAAGCAGCGATCAGATAATTTTAACCTGACCCTCTTGGCTCCCGTCCGGATCGGTCAACAATAGCGATTCATCCCCAGATCCAGCAGAACTGACCAGTACTGTCGCCGTGGCAGTGCAGGTAAACGTTATAATGTGCTTGTGCATGTGTGCTAGTGTTACTTTGTTTGCAAGCTGAATTCATACTGTAATCATTCCAATACTTTGGGACTTCTATTCCATTCTTTTATTATGACACGGTAGAAATAAAAATATTGTGTTGTGGTAATTTTACATATTTCTACAGATCTGGATCAAACAGCGTTCTACCTGTGGAATATTCAGGTAGAGCAACTGAAGTGGTCCACCATGGTCTGCACCGCCCCAGAACAAATCATTGCCCGACCAGCCCCGCCGGAACGAACTGAGCCCCCTTTGGTCGAGCACCGAAGCTCATCCGCACATCTATATATAAAATAAGATTGAACTTTATTGATCCACCACAGGGAAATGTGTGCGTCACAGCAGCCAAATACAGCAATAAGAACAGATACACATGTATATATGTGTGTGTATATGTCAATGTGTGTGTGTATGTATATGTAGGTGAATGACTGAATGTTCTAAATCTGTGAATAAATGTTGTTATTTTGTCATCAAACATTTTTTCCTGTTTTTTTGTTGTTTGATGGAAGTAAACAAGTGTTCAGATGTTTGAGGTTTCACTAAAACTACTAAATATTGATGTCAGGGACTGTTTTTCTTCTCTACTGAAAAAGCTCATTTTCTCAGTTTTTTGGTCAAAATCAGGTGTTTTAGCTGAAACCACCCTATGTTCTACGGCCAATTTCTAAAGAACCATAAGGGCTAGAAGCAAACTTTTTTTTCTGATGAAAGAAAATAATCTGAAGTTTCTTTTGATGGTTTCAGTATTTATGTAGTCTTAAAATTCAATATTCTGTGGGCCTTGAAAGTTCAGTGAAAATGACCAAAAACTCCGGCAGTGTGGCGCTGTTGGCTCTGAAAATGACTGGCAGTCAATGAGTTAAGCACAAATGTCAATATCAGAAGTTCTGTACCTACTGATCAATATAAAATTAACCCTGAACAAGACTCAAATGAGTAAAAGCACTATTAACTATAATACTAACATTTGTTGTTGTTTATCAATGATATTTGAAGTCTGTGAATCTGTACAAATGATAAATATTTAATCATTCATCAACATAAGAACATCCAAAGATTATGTCCTATCCAATTATCTGGAACATATGCTCTGATATTACATGTACATATGACTTCAGTCGAATACGGCTGTTCAAAGTTTAGGAGCACATATGTAGTGTTTTAGTTCCAAAGTATTCTGACTACTGAACAAAAGGACAAACAGATGTCCCAGGTTCGCAAGTCCCAGATCCACCTTGCCCCCGTGTCACAGCACTTTTTCCTTCCACCTTCACTGTGGAGGAGGTGTGCGTGGAGCTGAGGAGGCTCAAAGCTGCAGGTCATGATGGGATATCACCACGGCTGCTGAGGGAGTGTGCATCGGAGTTGGCTGTGCCTCTTCAAAACATCTTGAAACAGAGTCTTCACACCGGATGTGTCCCTGCGTGGAAGACCTCATGCCTTGTGCCAGTGCCCAAGGTGGCAAGGCCTATAGGGATGAAGGACTAAAGGCCAGTGGCCCTGACATCTGTAGTAATGAAGACTTTTGAAAGGCTGCTGCTCTGGCTGCCCAAACCTCAGGTGGAGGGGGCGCTGGACCCCCTCCAGTTCGCCCATCAAGACAGCGTGGGAGTGGACGATGCGGTCCACTCTATATAGTCCATCGGTCGCTGTATATATGGACTGTATATAGTCCATCGGTCGCTCTCCTTTCTGGAGGGAGCTGGAGGCTACGTGAGGTTGATGTTTTTCGACTTCACAAGTGCCTTTGATACCATCCAGCCTCAGCTGCTGAAGGGGAAGCTTGAGAGGATGGGAGTGGATCCTCTCTTTGTTCGGTGGATCCACAACTACCTGACTCTGAGGTCACAATATGTCCGGCTCGGAGGTTGTGTATCAGGGACCCTGATGAGCAACACTGGTGCACCACAGGGGACTGTACTGTCACCCTTTCCCTTCACACTATACACTGCTGACTTTGCCTACAGATCTGCTGCGTGTCATGTGCAGAAGTACACCGCGATTGTCGCATGTGTGAAGGGAAGGGATGAGACTGAGTACAGGGAACTTATCACTGGGTTCATCACCTGGAGCGGGGACAACTGTCTTATTCTGAACATCGGTAAGACAAAGGAAATGATCATTGACTTTGGCAGGAACCCCTCTCATCAACCTGTGATCGTCAATGGGGAGAGCATTGAGGTTGTCCACGCCTATAAATACCTGGGGGTGCACCTATATCATAAACTGGACTGGTCAGAGCAGGCTCGGGCACTGTATACGAAAGGTCAGAGCAGGCCATTTATCCTGAGGAGGCTTAGGTCTTTCGATGTGTGTGGTGACATGCTGCACATCTTTTATCAGTCTGTGGTAGCGAGTGTTCTGTTCTTTGGGGTTGTCTGTTGGTCATACTCCCTTGTGGCAGTATGACCACAAGGGACAGCAATCAGCTGGACAAGCTGATAAGGAGATGTGCATCTGTTATGGGGAGGAAGGTGGACTCTGCTGGAGCTGTCCTGGAGAGGAGGATGAAGGTTATAACCACATGCTCAGTCCTCAGAAGAGTGACCGGAGAAATAGGCTCCTCTCGCTGCGCTGCAGAACCCACTGATTTAAGAGATCGTTCATCCCCTCAGCGATCAGGCTGTGGAACGAATGCGTCTGAATCCATCTGGGTACAGGATCAGCACTTTTCTTTTCTTTTACTTTTTACTACTGATAGGAACCTTTTTATTTGTAAACGTATTATTTATTTATTCGAATGAGTGGTGTGGTTTGTTTGTTTTCTGCTGGACACTTGAATTTCTCCCTTGGGAGATTAATAAAGTTCTTATCTAACTATCTATCTATCTATCTAATTCCTTTTATATTAATATTGTTTCTAACAAGTTAACAAGTTGGGCAAACGGTTCGATGCTGATGGTAAAGAGCAGTGGTGATAGAGAACAGCCCTGCCTGCAGCCATGTTCCAATTTAAATCTATGTGAGATATAGCCTTTGACTTTAACAAAGGCTCGGGGATTAGAATATAATGTTTGTATCCAATTTATAAAATTAGGGCCAAATCAGAATTGTTTTAAGGTTTGGAATAGAAATTGCCAAGATACACCATCAAATGCTTTTTGGGTGTCCAGAGATAAAATCATTGATTCTGATTTCTTATGTTTTTGATATGATATTACATGAAACAAACGTCGCATGTTGTCTCGCATGTACAGGTTTAGGCATGGACATGTTTGTGTGTGGAATATATGTGTATATAGGTATAGATGTATGTGTGTGTGTTTGCTTATATATATATATATATATCAGATTTTGTTATGGGTCTGGTCTGTACTCTGAGCGTGCCTCGATTCTGTTGTGAAGTGTACTATGACTAAGTTCTATTCTATATGAAAAATTATTATATCATGTAGTATCTCTTGTCAATATTGATGTGAAGGAATTTTCAATTTACAGAGCCTTCATTCAGCAGAGGACCGACCCCCACTCTTGGTTGCAAAGCGGGGAAGAAAGGTAAAAAAATTTAAAAAGATTTTCCACACCACACTGCAGCTATACAAAAATTGGTAACGGTGTATATTTCAATCATTTACAGGCAAAAAAATTATGGAGTGGAAAACTGTGGGTTGGAAATCCAGCGTGATTCCATTCACTGCCAGCCCTGGACTCCGGAACGCTGCAGCTGAATTAAGAGTCTAACCTGCCAGCTGACTTCTTTGAGCTCTCCTGACCGATGACCTGCTGGAGCACATCACGCACCAGACCAACACATATGCGCACCAGTATCTAGCCGCACAACCCGACCAGCTTCCCCACAGCAGAGCAACACTGGGGAAACCTGTGTCAGTGGAGGAGTTCAAGCAGTTTTTTGGCCTGACCTTCATCACAGATTTGGTGAAGAAACCAAGATTGGACAAGTATTGCTCACTGGATGACATAATCGACACAAGAAACAGGTACCAACTAACATTGCGGTTCCTCCACTTCAATGACAAAAGTCAGCAAGATGCCGCAGATAGGATGTTCAAAGTCCGTCCAGTGTTGGACTACATGCTAAAAAAATTCAGAGACATGTATCAACCTGGTAAAAATATTTGTGTTGATGAAGGGATGATACAGTGGTGGGGTCGGTTGGCGTTCCAAGTTTACAATCCCCCAAAGCCTGTAAAGTATGGCCTTAAGTCATATGTCCTGTGTGACTCGGCCACGGGATATTGTTTCAATATAAGGCCATATGCTGGAGAAGCCAGCACGCTTGCAGAAATTGTGTATGACCTCATGGATCGTTTTTATGGACAATTTTTATAATTCTGTGTCCCTTTGCGAAAGCCTGTTGGAAAAAAAAACAAATGTCTGTGGGACACTGTGCAACAACAGGGGGAACCTAGTTGTATCAGGGACCTCAAAAAGAGTGACCTGGCGGGGGAAGGGTAACAAGACACAATGGCAAAGTCATGGTGTTGGCGTGGCTTGACAAAAGGATTGTCAAAATGGTGACCACCTGCCACCACGATACTATGCAGTCGGTTGAGGTATGTCAAAAAAAGAACAAGAGTAGGGTCCCCCAACTGAAGCCACAGTGTGTAGTGTCCTACAACTCATCCATGAATGGGGTAGACAGACTAGACCAGAACATTTCGTACGACCCCTTCATGAGGAAGACATTGAAATGGTCAAAGAAGTTCATCATGTACTTATTGCAACTGGCCATGTTCAATTCTTTTATTCTGTATAAAACGGCAAACCCGGGGCAATGCAAAACCCTCTTGGATTTTGTTGAAAAAGCAGTGAAAACCTGGCATCTAAGTCCTCCGCCAGTGCCTCTTTGAGTCCTTCTCTGATTATAAATTTTGCCATTTCTCTCTTCACAACATCAAGTATGTCAGCTTTAGACTTAGACTTCCTTTATTGTCATTGCACAGACACACACAATGAATCTGGTAACGAAATGTTTGATGTTTTCGGCGGTCATGTTAAGACTGTCGGCGCTTTCCATCGGAGAAAGTTGGTCTGAGTTAGTTGGACGGCTACTGTTGGGTCGGCCTCGAGGTCCTTTTAGCTCGCTGGCCACTACCCGTGTATTTGAACTTCTCCAGTTTTTTATCCATCCAGCTTCATGAATTGTGGTAGATTCAGCTTTTGGTAGACTTCACGTAACTTTAAATTTATTCGTCGAGCAAAAATTGCTTTTTTTTGTAGGATATTTTGGCAAATTCTGCAGTAGCTCATGAGAAGATGACTTACTCGATGTGTCGCTCGCTAGCGCCCCCTCATTTCAACATTTTGATCCAATACTTATCACAGTTGCAGTTTAACATTATAGCTAAAGACCTATGTTTAATTTAGGATCCATTTTCTTTTAGAACAGCTTGTTTGTATGTTGCGTAATGTAGAAATTTTCAAACACTTAACAAAATTCCAAAAATGTTATCATCGTCATGGAGGGACGGACAGAATTCCTATTCCTAATTATAGCCTTTACACCCCCTACACCTTCCGCCCAGAGGAGCATGATGATGCTCTACAGGTAAAGAAATCCCTTAAAGTCCCCAAATCATATAAATGAATCAAACTTTTAATTGTGGATTATGGCAGTTAACCTGCCATTGTGATTCAGTAAACAACTACCACATAATTATTTGTAGCACTTCAGAAACACATTGCATTTTCTATGCTTCTAGGGCTGAAAGTCTATACACTGGCCGATGAACTGTACACATTGATTGAATTCAACTTATGATGTAGAAGATAAATCTGCACAGACCACCTGTGTCCTTTTCACATTATTATAATGAGCTTTGGTATTGATGCCTTATGGATTTCATTACTCTAAAAGTCCAAAATAGCAGGGGGAACTGCATAACGAATCATCGTACAGCTTACATGTTTTTCAATGTTGTTGAGATTCCAGTCTTGCTAACAATAAATAACAAGAATAGAGCCTTGAGCCATCTGACACTTCAAACGGGTCCAAATGTTGACATCAAAACTACAAAAAATAGCTTCGACTACATTATTAATTACATTAACTGTGCTTTCAGGAGTACTTGGGTTTGTCAACTATGAAAAAGGAGTAATTGTCATGAACTGAAAAAAGGGAGAAGCTCAAATGCATGGGATTGAAGGGGAACATAGAACATTTATTAACTTAACACACACACACAATAACAAAACCACAGAAAATCACAGACACTAAATACACCAGTAACATCTAGGCCTGTTGGGATAACAAATTTCCTGGGCAATAAATTGTCCCAGAAATTATTGCAATAAACGATAATATTGCAGTTTTGATACCCTTTTATCGACTAATATAATAATGGTATGATAATGTAAGTACACTCTTTAAAAGACAAATAAACTTTTATTTCTTAAAAAATATTTAAAAATGGAATTATATTATGGGAAAGAGACATTGTAAATATCAAAAATAAATAATCAAAACCACCCAAATTTGTGGAACCACCATCTTTTGGACGGTGTTAAAGGTGTGTGTGTTTGTGTGTGTAGTGAACTCCACTGTCTGTGGGTGCAGCCTTTGAAACGGTTTGCTTCAGAAACATCGTCGTGATGGTGGTCTATCTGTCGGGACCACGTCCACTGCCCCCCACACCCCAGCGGGGAAAGCTACAATGAGTTTGTGTGTGTTTGTGGTGAAGTTCCATGTTTGTTGTGTTGCGTTTACCGTAAACTCTGCGTTTAGTGCAAACTCTTTTCAAACATGTTGATAGTGTTAATTGAGTGTGCTTCACGCGTTCATTTGTCTTGAATGCAAAGTGTTTCTACTTGTCAGCTGTTGCTTTCGTCTTAGAAACCTATTTTATTATTTACAAATCTCTCCCTCTGCTGCTTACGCTGCACTTTCCGAGCCCCACCCCCACGGTGTGACAGTGTGACTGACAGGATGGTTCACTCTTTGTTCCACTGAGAATGGTTTAGGAGTCCGTCGCCACAGATACAGCGATTTTAACTTAATTTTCCAGTGTCTTTGGTAAATAAAAAATTACCTCGCCCTGCAAACTTATCAAGCTTATAATTTATTATCTTGCAATTAATCGATTTACTGATTATCGCAACAGGCCTTGACTTTCAACAATAAACCAGAGACTTCACTTTAAAAAAAAATACACTCAAGAGACTTTACTACATTGTACATCTGCTCTGGCTTTTTTTCTACTCTGTGCTGCTGCTTTATGACATTTCGTTGCCAGACCATTGGTCTGTGTAATGACAATAAAATGAATCTGAATCTGAAAAAATACATAAAACCAGAGACACGATTACTTAAAAAAACACGAGACATATTTACTCCAAAAATTAACAACATTATTACACTAAGAGTAAGCCAAGAGACATGATTACTGAACATAAAAGCTCAGAACATGGTTCAAAGTAAAAGCTCAGAACATGGTTCAAAGTAAAAGCTCAGAACATGGTTCAAAATAAAAGCTCAGAACATGGGTTCAAAAACCAATGGAAGGCACAACAGGCTTGAAAAACCACTAGGGGGCACAAAAAGGCTCGAAAATACACAAGAGGGCACAGAAGGCTTGAAAAAAACACTTCAAAAAACACTACAAAAAAACGTTTCGAGGACACAAGAAGCTCAACAAAACTGCTTGAAAAAATCTACTGAACAAAAAAACAGGTATATATGGGAATGGGCTTCGACCTGAACTCTGGAAAGCAGGCACGAAGAGGAAAGGAAAGGGGATTCGGGGAATAGCGGCCCCTCTGGGCCTAGCACACGGGAAACATAGCACTGGACCCTTGAAAAGAGGACATAGTGGCCCCACGGGGCCCTCAAAAAGGGGAAACAAAGCCCACACAGGGCCCTCAAAAAGGGGAAACAAAGCCCAACAGAACACAAGCCAACCACCAACCCTAGAAATACAAACCAACCTAAGACTTGAAAGAAACACCAATACATGAAATTACAAGTGGACATGACACTAGACGCAGATCAGGGCACCATAACCAGACCCACACAGATGACCAGACTAAAGACAAAGGAATAGGGTGTAACCAAACTATAGACAAAGACCAACACCAGGGGCCAACAAGAAATTAAAATAATGTGAAACGACAATAAAAACCCCTCTAATCCCACCAGAGCTTCTTGTTTGTGTGGTGGCCTCACACTGACACTGGAAAAAAAGAGAAGCTCAAATGCATAGGATTGAAGGAGAACATAGAACATTTATTTACACAATAACTAAACCATACAGAATCACTGACACTAAATACACTAGTAACATTACATAACTGAAAGCACACCAGATATTAAGCTACCAAGAGAGAAACCAACCTTGAAATGGAAAACAAAGCTCGAGACTTAATTAACCCAAAGGGGGCAACAGAGAACCAGAGTCCTTGTGACCGAGAATGTCCAGGTTACGGCAGCATGGAGGGATGTGAAGATGTTTATGAAGCCACACTGCCAGCTGGGCAGTCAGCTCCTAAATAGCTGAGTAATCAGCCACAGTCGAGCAGCGTGGCCCAAGTGTAGGACATGACAATCAGTTCAAGCCCCTTGAGGGAGAGGGTGTGGCCCAGCCACAGCATGACAACACATATTGTTGTCTGTGCTCCCTGATATGTCAACATTCATTATCCTGGAACATTCTCTGCACAATTCTAATAAAGACCACATTTTGTTGCTGAAATGTGTTCACTTCTCATCCTCACCAAGCTGTACAGTTTCCATTTGTAGCAAGAGTATAAGAGGTCAAGAATGATATTTATGTGTCTGAAAGGGTCTGTGGCTGTGACAAATAGGCAGCTGAAGTTAAGGCAGCTGAAGTTAAGCTGGTGAAGGAAGGAGTCACAAAAGTTTGCATCAATCCACTTCGACGACATTTATACTACTCACAATTAATTAGGAAATGCTCTTCCTATTTGGTCTAAATTTTAATGCCTTCAACTATGTTGGACATGCCCTACTATGCCCTGATGTCAAGAAGCAGCCTTTGCCTCTGCTACTGCTGTCTTAGGAATCCATTTCTTATCAGTTCTCAAGGCGAGAACTGTACCACATACCATCTATTTGGATCATCTCCAGTCGCGGCTGAATTCTCCTGTGGTGGCTTCCCTGCACTGGCTCCCCATAAAAGGTAGAATAGACTATAAAATCCTCCTCCTCACTTATAAAGCCCTTCACAACCAGGTACCAATTTATCTGAAAAACCTTTTAGTTCCATAGTAAGGTGATATAGAATGTAGTGACTTTTAATGTACACTCAACAAAAATATAAACGCAACACTTTTGTTTTTGCTCCCATTTTTCATGAGATGGACTTGAAGATCTAAAATTCATTCCAGATACACAATATTACCATTTCTCTCAAACATTGTTCACAAATCTGTCTAAATGTGTG
>JAPTHA010000001.1:24264129-24276252 GCA_029814585.1 Gymnapogon annona
TCTGTGCATTCAAAATGCCATCGATAAAATGCACCTGTGTTCTTCGTCCATAACAGATGCCTGCCCATACCATAACCACACCACCACCATGGGCCACTGGATCCACAACACTGACATCAGCAAAGCACTCACCCTCCCGACGCCACACACGCTGTCTGCCATCTAACCCTAACCCTAACCCTGAACAATATAAACCAAGATTCATCCATGAAGAGAACACCTCTCCGACGTGCCAGATACCATCGAATGTGAGCATTTGCCCACTCAAGTCTGTTACAGAGACAGCTTATGCTAGAGAAATGAACATCCAATGCACGAGCAACAGATCTGGTTGACATTCCTTCTGTCAGCATGCCAATTGCGCGCTCCCTCAATGCTTGTGACATCTGTGGCATTTTGCTGTGACAAAACTGCACATTTCAGAGTGGCCTTTTATTGTGGACAGTCTAAGGCACACCTGTGCACTTAACCATGATGTCAGATCAACATCTTGATGTGGCACACCTGTGAGGTGGGATGGATTATCTCAGCAAAGCAGAAGTGCCACTATCACACATTTAGACAGATTTGTGAACAATGTTTGAGAGAAATGCTAATATTGTGTATCTGGAATGAATTTTAGATCTTTAAGTCCATCTCATGAAAAATGGGAGCAAAAACAAAAGTGTTGCGTTTATATTTTTGTTGAGTGTAGTGACCATTTTGGACATAGCGGCAGACAAAGTAGTAGCACTACAGCTCCAGGTTATGGAATTTGCTCCTGGGTATTGACTCCCAAGACACTTGGTCAGAGCCACCAGCCACTTCAACTCGTGCCATCCACATATCACAGTACTCACTCCTACCAGATAGCCACTGTCATTTTACCAATCCCTTTATTTTTCAATTATGATTCATTTCAAAAACACGCCATTTAAAATAATTCAATTTTAGTCCCATATTTTGCAATCACTACCATCTTAATAAACAGCTCTAACCCAAGGCCAGACATATATATTCAAAGCTGAAACTGTTCCCCTATCAAACAAAAAAACTCTTTTTAGTCCAAGCAACGGGACAGGATAGATTTGTACAAGCATAAAAATGAGTCTACAGGCTTAAAATGTTGTGAGCAATGAAAAATGTTACACGTTCAATTTAGAGTGACTTTTGGACAAGAGTACCCATTTCAGCCAGCCTTTATTCCTTCTTTTAAATCAATACCACATTCACATTTAATGGTGTCACCTTATCCAACATTTCCCTGAAGCTTGACAAGCATGGCAGTGTACTTCTGGTGAGACAGCAGGATGTTACATTTTCATATGGGTGAATTCCTACAATACATACAGAGTGGAAGAGGGTTACATGTGACCATGTAGATTTTGCCATCAGTATTAAGATAATCTCTCTGTGGCTTTGAGGAAATGAGAAAATCAGCTTGGTAGCACTGCAGTGGATCAGACGACAGCTTTATGAGAGGTGAGCGGGACTGGAACACTGTAGCCATTCATGAGGGATAGCTTTGAGGTTCCCTTGTCAAACAGCAGTATGGGTAGCCCCAAGCACACTAAAGTGAATTAGCACTGTGATAAAACAGAGAGTACCCAGTGATCTACTGTTGTGTCCTGGCTATTTAAATACTGACAAAGCACTCAAACACATTCGACTGAGATTCTTCAGAAATATTTCACAGATTATTGTGAAAAGCCACAAGCTTGCAATATAATAAATAAACAACAATTTTGCCCATTGATCATATGATTATATAAACTGTGGCAACCTGCCAAGGTCTTAGAATGAACCGAAAACATCATGGGGAATCTCACTCTTTATAGTGTGATAGATTCAGGTAACAGTGAATAATATTAGGCTTCACAGGTTTAGCAGGTTGTCTGGTCCATTTAATCCCACTATTATTTTGGCCTTTAACAAAACCCACGATCACAGACTTCTATGTCAAACTAGCTTTATTTACCCAATGTAAAGCTAAGTAACACATATAACACGAGAAAACAAAATACATTAATGGAGTAGAACATATAGTGGAACAACTTAACATGGTGAGATGAGCCATCAGTCTGTCACAACTCAGAACAAAGCTTGTTCCACCTTTAGCACTGTCTAACTGAAGAAAATCATTTTAAATATTTAAAAAACTCATGAGTCAAGCAACACTGCTGGAAACAAGTATGCACACTATGCAACACACTCTGAATTTTACAAACATTTTACCGCACATTAGTGAAGCGACCTCACAATCCCCCACCTATAGCACACAGCAATAAAACTCATTGAGAAAATGAACAGTTCATGAGCCATATGAAAATGGCTCACTTTTAGCACTGAAGATACACATTTGTCATGCTGATACATACAGCATTCGTCATGTTGATGCATGACTTTACCTGACACATTTTTTCTCATAATGTGTAAATCATGAAAAAGGAGGTCATGCATCAAGTTAAACGTCATGAAGGGTGGATGCAAAAAGTTATTGAAATGGACAGTCCTGACACCACATACAGAAAATTCTCCACTGCCTAAACAGAAATTAGCTCCTTTCGCTTTACTTTAATAGCGATAAAGAATGAAGAGACTGCATACAAACAGGGTTCCTGCAAGTTCTTGTTGTTTCACTTAACTGCAGCCTTTTGTCATTACATAGTAATGGCATTGGCAATTGCTACACAGTCAATTAGATGAACCGTGCAGTAATCCGACTCTAATTAGAGTTAAAATTTGGGGAAAAGTTACAAACAAGAAAAAGTACATTTCTGCAGTCAATGAGTTGAAATACTTTGCCATGCCTCTTGTAAAACTTGTCAAAGGTGCGGTTCAGTTCACCCACTGCAGTTCTATTAACTCTTGTAACTGGCCAGGCCATGCCATGGTCAATAACTCTCCACACAATTGTTTTCTAGAGCCATACTGATATGGAATTTTTGGAGCGGATGCTGATGGTGGTGGCTACAGAAAACCGATATTCAATATATCAGAGTGTATATGAAATATTAATATTGATATACACAGGATGCCTAGGATCCATGACAACAAATTCTTATAATACAGAAAAATATGATTCAAGATTAAGAAGCATAACATTACTAAATTACAATTATTAACATAGAATTTGATACTATGGATAAAACACTTTAAAATAAGCTGAAAGTGATAATACATAAGTAAATGTGAGGCATTTTGAAAATGATACATTATGTGGTTTTAATTGTGGTTTTTACACTGATGTGTAGTATTTTCACTGTTTACAGTACTGTTTACACTGATGTGTAATGTTTTTCACTGTTTATAGTACTGTTTACACTGATGTGTAGTATTTTCACTGTTTATAGTACTGTTTTTATTGTGGTGCAATTTTTTACACTGTTTTGAGTACTGTTTACGTTGTTACATTGTTACTGTCCATCTTATTTATTGTTATTTATATTGACTGTGAATTTTGTTGTCACCTTGCACTGCAGCCACTAATGGCTTTGGATTAACTTCAGTGATTGTGCACTTTTGTATTCCATATTTAGTGTTATCAGTTGACAATCTATGACATTTTGTTACCAGATTCATTGTGTGTATCTGTGTAATGACAATAAATTAAGCCCAAGTCTAAAGCTCTCATTCTCAAAAACATTTTATTTATCAGTCATATTTACTAGCTATTGAAAAACTTGATCGGCAGCCACTGGGTATTTGCAAACAACTCAAAATTAAATGTTGTATGTTGATTATGTATGTGCCCAATGTACATGCATAATCAACAGGTTTTTTTAGAGATATGAAATATCTCTGAAGTAATGACAAAAAGATTGCAGAGGAGATGGGTCACTGAAGCGTTTCAGGAAACATTATGTCAACTGATAGCGAACAGTCACCGATAATTGTCAGTTTATGAACCAAGCCAAAAATAAGCAAACAACCATTCTCAAGCTCCTGAAGCATGAATGTTCTTTAAATCACTGTTTTGTTGGTGTTTAATCCTGGAATAAAAACTGAAACTAAACACTCAACACATTTGATTTTCTTTTAGTCAACCAGTCTGTCAGCATTTCAGGCCTATTTTCCTCTTTAAATCAAACATTCCACAAATGGCGATGTCTGACCATTTAATTACGACAATGCAAAACAACTTCAGCCACCGCGCAGCAGAAACTTACCCTGTCCTTCATCCTCCAGCTCTGTGCTAAGGCCTTGGAACCTTCAATCTTTTCTGAGTGGCGTTTCTTCATGAAGGCTAGTGGGAGTTTCCAGTCATTCATATCGGCCTCCTCTTCTTCAGCAAGGCCCATGGCCGATGAATGAAGCAAGTCTGAGTCCATTTTCATCAGGGCTCTGCAGAGGACAAATCTTGTTACCAACTGATCTGATGGGTCATTGTAGCACCTGGGCTACTCTTAACTGTTGGAAATGAACTGCATTCAATAAAAACTTAACAAGTCAAGTCATTTTAGAAGTACTTGAGGGTGACTTGGCAGTCGAGTAATAAAAGAAGCCGATCAATAAAATACTCTCTTCAACAACTGTACATTTTCCAATCTTGACTTCCAACTTTCAGCTCATTTGCTGTTTATACACCATCACAGTCAATTTAAGGATGGATTACAAAACTTAGATGGTTTTGGTTTCATAATTTGTCATATTATTTACTGTATGCCAAACAGTAATGAAATAATGCCCTATTGAAGTCAAAATGAGTTTTTAGTCAAACAAATGAGTAGCAATCACACATACTTATCTAACCCAGGGCCACCAACTGGTGATTCACTAGTGCCAATCGGCCTCCGTACAGAGAAGGTAAAAGAGCTGAAAACTGAACTCCAAAAACAACAGTCCAATGTTCAGTAAATCCGCTAAGAAGCGGCACTTCAACAAGGGCATAATTAAAGTGGATCACATCCTGGACCAGCACCAACAGCCCTTCACTGACTGAGGCGGAGTTAAAGAGCCTCATACTGCGAGAGTGGAGTCAGCATTCAGGACTAACACCACAAAAAGAAGATAGCCATTTGCAATGTGCGCATGTACTCAGACAGCTCAGATCTGTACTCGGATCTGAATAGGTGCCTGTGGGTTTTGCTACAGTGTGATGAGTGTGTAGAAGTGATAGGACGATGATGGATTCATGTGACCAATCTTGTTCTGTTTTTAATTGATGTGTTTGGACAAATATGTGAATTTAGAAAAGGTTCAAGCCTTCAGAAATATTGAGCACAAATGCTGGTGAAGGTTTATGGAGGGAGTATGTGAGAACGTTCCTTATAATTACTTTGAAGTATTAAAAATGCACACAGGTGTGTATTATGTAATTAAGTAATTATATAAAGATATGCAGGATTGTTCCATTTCGGAATTTTTTCATTCATTCATTCATTCATCTTCCAAACCTGCTTTATCCTTTACAGGGTCGCGGGGGTCACTGGAGCCTATCCCAGCTATACTATTAAATTATTTAGGAATTCGCCATGCTTGGATTTGTTCTTTTCTACTTTAGGTTAAATAAAATAAAAATGTGTTTCATATTAGCACTTTTTAAGTATCGTGAATGTTAAAACAAAGAAATATATAAATAAAATAAAGAAAATGTTGTGCGTATTATACAGATATTTGAATATCACCCTGCTATAGATCAATCATCATCGTTATTTCAGAAGTGTGTTTCAAACTGGTAGCCATTCAGTACCCATGAAGTAGCCCCCAGTTTCAAAAAGGTTGGTGACTCCTGGTCTAACCATTAACACAAGTACAGTTGGGGTAAATGTAAGTTGGCTGTAAGTTGTTTGCATTTTGTTATGGCTAAGAAAGAAAGAAAGCGACCTTTCAGCTGGATCGCACAACTCTAAAATTAACCTTTTTACCAGTGGTCCAAAATTAACCTAATTTACTCTGAACATTCAGTATGAAATAATACTAAAGCTCTCTCTTTCTTTCGGCTTTTCTCATCTGGGGTCGCCACAGCAAAATCAATTTGCATATGCACATATTTTGTATGTGAATAAATGGAGCACAGCCCAGCAGTTTGTAAGAGCAAAAATGTCTGTCTTAATGCCTTGTCACATACGGAGGGCCCTAAATTCTGTATTTTTATTTTCAGTTTGATCAAGAATGAGTACCTGGTAGGGCTGGGCAAAAAATCGATTTAAATTGTGAATCGAGGTTTTAAGTCAAATCGATTCGTATTTTGAGAAAATCGATTTTTTTAGATTTTGTCCCCCTCTCCTATAACACGCACACACATTTTGCATTCGCCAAGACACCCTTCAGGCTTACCGTATTTCACTGACTGCGGCACGTACTCTGTCCCTCTGCCGCTCTGTTTTCATTTAAAAATAAAAGCACTTCCCGAAATAATTTAAAAGACATTTTCTCTTAATTTTTCCAGTAAATACCCCATGGAACTGGCTTGTAGGGGTTTAGAGTACTTCATATACTACCAGCACACAAAATATGAAGTACTGCAAAATCCCCTTCAGGCTATAAAAATGTGTTGTTTTTGTCTAAAACTGTGTAAGATACATAATTCTAAAATTAATAAAAAAGGATTTACCAATACGTAGTTAGTGAAAATGACTTGGATGGTATTAGTACTTCACATACTACCAGCACACAAAATATGAAGTACTTTTCCTGTATACCTTTGGAGTAATTGTTCTACAAATTCCCCTTCAGGCTACAAAACTGTCAAAACTGTAAATCAGAAAAAAAAAAAACGAATCGTGAATCGAGTTCTTTTTTTTTAAAATCTGAGATTTTTTGGGGGGACAAAATCGCCCAGTCCTAGTACCTGGTCTTCATCCCTTTTTTTCATTTTCAGGTCTGTTCAGGTTGTCACCTTTGCACTGCAGCCAATCGTGGCTTTGGACACATAGTAATTTTGCACTTTTGTATTTTTCCATATTTATACTGCACTTAACGTCTAAGTACATTCGGGAAGGAACAATACGGATTATCCACAGTTTGATACATACATATTTTGGTTCATGAGTCACGGTTCACAGTACAGTTATGTACTGTAATTAAATTTACACTAACACTTGTGTCTAAAAAATGAGTCCTTTATTTTCAGAACATGGGTGTAAACAAAAAAAACACACTTGGAACAAAATAATGCAAGGTGAGTGCATGTATGATTGATACTGTATAGGGGATGCATTTATAGAACATGACTTTCTATCTCCCATTCATGCACAAAGTGAACAGTCACTGTTAGCTTTCAGTAGCTCTTGACGACCAACTGTCAACAGACAAATCCATATAAGGTACACAAGCCAATTCCATCTCTATTTCTGTCCTAATTACTCCGTACATATTGAGGATTACCATATTGCTGAAGTGACTACAGGACGGGATAGAGTAACGTAACTCAATGGTCTTCATTAAATGATGAAATCCCCAGTCAGTCACAACTAAGAATGACTGCATATCTATGGTGATGAAGAAACCTACTGCTTTTGTAATTAATTCTATTTTCAGATTTGCCTGAAAATGGCTGTTGGAAAGTAACAACGATACTTGGCTAATTCCTCTGTGGACTGGAAAATGTCCAAGTAGTCAAGTGTTCTTGAATGATGGTGACGTAAATCTGTCATCAAATAGCCAATAGTGGCCAAACAATACTTGCACCCGGTAGTATGTTTTGTTGTTTTTTTTCCATCATCAGCATACATTAGAGTTAGAAACAAAATATTTGCACACCGCAGACTTAACTATTGCCAGTGCACCATCAAATTCCACTCTATGTCCACAATTCGCCATATATCCACCAACAATGCAGAAATGGAAACAGCTCTGCATCCAACCTTTGACAGTAGAATTGACCCTTGGTCAAGTCCCAGCCTACAACCACCGCCAACACCAATCATATGTTAGCAACAGTAAGTAAGAGAGGAATGCCTGGCATTGTCTGAGAAACCTCATTTGAAAATGACAAATGAGCTGTAATGCATCACATGCAAATACAGGACCGTGATGGGAGTACCGAACAGTACAACGATATGACGTGTACCACTCAGCCCCTAATTTCCTTTTCATGATGATGACTTTTGCTTATCATGTTGCCACCTTGAAATCTTGACAAGAACAAAAGAGCTGGTGTAACAAAGCCAGAGATTGACAAAAGGATAGAAGTCACTCAAAATAAAAATAAGAAACAACAATTAAGCATTCATTGATTAAGAAGTCAACCGTTAAGAAAAAAAAAACAAGTCATACTATAGTTCTTCTTTTAACACCAAGTAGTGGCTTTGAGGAACTCCAACTGGCAAAAAGAAGCCTGTTTATAGCCTTTCTGTTTAATATTGATATTTGGCACAGGCACATCATAAATGTACTGAAAGAGAAAGTTACATATATATCCAACCCCAAACAAAAACTTACAAAATGTCGAATTCATACAACACAGCCCACTCAGCTCTTCATTTATCCATACCAGATTTGCTGTGGCAACCCCAGAAGGGGAAAAGCCAAAAGAAATCATCATCAGACTGTCAAACAAAGCTTGATAACAATCAACAAAGTAGTTAGGTATCCTTCTTTTGTTAGATGAGAAAAAACAAATAGTTTGCTTAGAGAGCAACACTACAAAATATGCCCAATATTTAGCTGGGATAGGCTCCAGTGACCCCTGCGACCCTGCAAAGGAAAAAGTGGGTTTGGAAGATGATTGAATGAATGAATGAATTACAATTAGTGGCCAAACATCACTCAAAACAAAGTTTGGATGTAACGGTGATATTATAAAAGCAGCCCAGCCTCCAAGGAGAGTGAGCACTGCTGTAGTGCAAATAATTTCAAATGAATGAATGAATTGTGTTATAATATTCTGTTTAAATGAATGAAATAACACTAAGGTAATTCCTCAGTCACAATATATATACCCATAAATGTTGGAGCAGCTGCTGTGGTGGAAAGACTGGATGATATTCTGTAGCAGGGGTGAATGGAATAGTAATGTCCATTATTGTAGTGAGACTACTTGAAGTAAATTATGAACACAATCCACTACAAGTAAATATTGGACAATCAGAACCTTATTGAATAAACCAAGGTTTTCCTTTCAAAATGAAAAAAAATGAACATAACATTTTGCTGGCATGAACAATAACAAATTTTGGACAAAAAAAACCTCAAAGAATGACAAATACAATAAGGACAATGGATGATACAATGTGAGTAATACCAAACACCATGGCAACTGCTATCCCTGGAATCCCAACTACAGCCATCTGAAAGCCCTGATAACAGCATTAACATCACACTGCCTTTAACATTTAAAAAGCCACAGTATTTGAGGTGTCATAAAACACTCTGCAGTGTTTATGGCTGATCTCATTTTAACTTTACACACCGGTTAAAGGTATAGAAATTCATTGTATTCTATAAGGTTACCAAAAGATTGGAACATCACTACTCTGCCAGAATCCTAAACCTCCAAGTCACTTTTTGGTACTGACAAAAAAAATAAAAAATTAAAATAAAAACCAACTAACTCAACAAGAAAACAAAAGCAATTAGTACTTAAGGCACTTGTGCAGATGAGTGAAATGAAGGTATGCTGCAACGTTTATACTGAAACATTGTAGAAGTTTAAGTTGTATGAAATACAAGTAATCGAGTAAGTTAACTTCATGCAATCTCTACAGCAGCTGAGGAAAAGTGTGTTTTAGTTTTCAGTTCGAGCATTAGCAACCAGGCTGTTGACACAGCAGCACCTGGGTGATGTCATGAACAGACTGCTAACAGTGACGGGGATACGAATACTGTATGTGTTCTGTCTATACGTGTGCACATATAAGTACGTATAAGTACGGCCATGCCGTCTTTACATTCACGGAAAAGTGAGGATTGTTTGCTTGTATCCGGCTTGCAATCACTTTTGGCAAATAAGCCGGCTAGCTAACCCACAATTAGCCAAAGCTAGCACCGTTAATTTGACAGCTCTCCTGGTTAGCGCCGACAGCTGTAAAGCTGCACGAGCAGCCCCGGCCATTTAAAGCCCATTCTGACTATTTACAGAACAGCAGAAGCGCACCACAGATACACGAGAGACAGCAGATGTGGGCAAATGGCGCATGTGGTGGCAGTACAGCATGCAGATGGGTGCAAACCTTGGTGCGGTGGGATTGTCAACCCGGACTAGGGAACCTCTCCGTCTCCGGATGATGACAGACACAGTCGCACAAATAATTCGTGTCAGAAAATTGTACGGCAGCGTCCACAGCCTGTATAACAAGTCAAATCCGTCAAATCCAAGTTGGACGGGTGCGTGTTTGCAGGAGAATCTGCGGCTCCTCTCCCCACGGCTCTTCGCTATGGGAAGGGGCTGAAGACGAGGCCCATCTTCACACGGACAGTCTGCCACAGCCACACGGAGCACCGGCCACACTTTGGGATGACTGGGGTCGGACGGGCTCTTCCTACAAACCAGCGTTGCTGGTAGCCGATTTGGTGCGATGGTTTTCGCGAAAATCACACCAAATCCCTAGAATTTCTCCGGAGAGGCACTTCTTCAGCACTTCGGCAAGGGCGCAGCCATCTTGGGTTAGACCCAGAATGCACTGTTGGGGCCGCGAGGCTGTCATGGAACGTCACCACCGCTCTGATCAGTAACAACCACAGAACGAGTCTGCACAAACGGATCTGCAGAGCCCCTGCATATTATTGTATATTAAATGTAGAAACACAAGTAATAATATAACACAAATTCTATTTTATTATTATACAAAACATCGTACATATGAAGCATTGTAGAAATTACACAAACATATTACATATTAAATAACCTAAAAGTAATCTAAAACACTGATACATAGCACACAATGCATCATGAACAAAATTGTTGCAAAATCTTTTTTTTTCGCATTTAAGTGGGACTCTATATTCTAATTTTTATGCAATTACTAATTTTATGCTAAAAACGTATTGCTGTTACCCTCAATACTGGTACTGAAATAAAAAGTCTGGCACAATAAACAGATCTCACACATTCATGTAAAGTACTAACATACTTATTCCTCTTACCGATTTTCATTCCTGATACCAAATTTTGTTTCAGATCATTTGTTTTTTCAAAAATAAAGAAAATGAACTGTAATTTTTTTGTACATTGATTCCAACAGTTGTCTGATTGCTTAATCAAATACATGCTCAGTGTTTGCATTAGATTGTTTCGTTTATGTCCTATAAAGGTAAAATTTTGATTTGCATTCTTAGTGAAATACACCTGTAGCCTGAATGTGTCATTGTTCTGGTCCCAAGCCCGGATAAATCAATCAATCAAAGTTTATTTATATAGCCCTTAATCACCCAAAGGGTCTCAAAGAGCTTCACATGCCCACTGATGACGACATCCCCTGGTATAACCCCCCTCCAGGGCAAGGAAAAACTCAAAAAACCCCAGGCAGGGAAAAGAGAAACCTTGAGAAGGGACCACAGGACGGGGGGATCCCCCTTTCAGGACCACTAGGCTGCAATGGATGTTGAGTGAGCAAAATATACATACATATATAAATTATATAAACGATAGCTCGAGTGAGCAATATAAAATAGTAGACGAGGACAAAGTAATCGAGAGTCTCTTTCAGCTGTGGTGGTAGTGGGGGGGGGGGGTCTTCCTCAGTTGTTTGATGGTCAACCGATACAGGATCTGCATGGCACCAGCTCGGGGGGGTTGTCCCCCCCCTCTGTGCAGGGGGAGAGCGGCAGTGAATCAATCAGTGACAGTGACAGTACAATGACAGTATGACAGTAAAAACTAAAAACTAAGTGTATGCGACAGAAAGATAATTATCTAACTAAAAGCTTGGGAGTAATAGTAGGTTTTTAGCCGGGTCTTAAATGTTTCTACTGATGTAGCCACCACCCTGATATCCGCGGGAAGGGAATTTCACAATAAGGGAACCCGGACAGAAAAGGCTCGAAAGGCCGCAGATTTCTTTCTGGCTTTCGGAGCAGCTAAACGATACGGGCGTGTTGCAAGCACAGATTAGCAGTTGGGATATAGGGGGCAAGTAACTCCACAAGATACGCAGGTGCTAAACCATGTAATATCTTGTAGGTAGTAACAGGACTTTAAAATCACATCTAAAATGTATTGGGAGCCAGTGCAGCTCAGCCAATACAGGGGTAATGTGGTCA
>JAPTHA010000001.1:24295161-24305173 GCA_029814585.1 Gymnapogon annona
TTTTGTGTGTGTGTGTAGGTGTGTGTGTGTGTGCGTGTGGGGGGGGGGGGTCTCTTGAAATACAGCAGAACAAAGTGAGATGCTGTGCACATTTGTTTGATTTCAATGTCTCAGTGTTATGCAGGGCTGACGAAATAGGGAGGGGGAGGTGGGTGGGAGACGACCCTTTCTACAAAGCTTTAAACTGATGTTATCATTTCACCTAACATTATAATGTGACTGATATTCAGGAGGAGGAGAAAACGAAGCATTTAGTGAGCATCATTCATGTAAACATCCATGTTAACTCACATGCATTACTTCGCTGTCCTAAAGTCTTATACATGCCTGTTGCGCTAATCACACAAATCCCAATCCCTAATTTGAAATAACACACACTGTTTAACAGAAAGAATATCCTGTCATTTCATTTCAAGTTCTATTCCATAGATGAAGCTCATCGGACATTGTCCATTGTCCGTCAGTTTCTTAGATCAAATGTTGTGTCCATAGAATAAGACTACATATTAATACTCAAATGAACTATCCTGGCTGGATAGCTCAGTTGGTAAGGCATCGGGCTGCTCCATAGGGGACCCAGGTGTGATTCCCGGGATGAGCATCTAGTGGGTTGTGTCAGGAAGGGCATCCGACGTAAAAACTCCTGCCAAAATCAAATATGCAAATTGGATTCACTGTGGCGACCCCAGAAGGGAAAAAGCAGAAAGAAATCATCATCATTAATACTCAAATGAACTGAAACTGTGACTTCAAGTATCCTTCTTCAATCTGTATCTTTTACAGAAGGGTTCAATGTATTATGGTATGTAAAATGTATCATGTCTGAGTCTATCAATCTCCCTGATCTGTGTGATGAAGACACAACTACACTGTTGCTCTGAGAAACACACTCAGTCGAAGTAGTCTGCAGACTTTTACATATATTTTCAAGGGCCTTGATCTTGTAACCTCAACCTCATCACAGGTTGAAAATGCTGACATAAAGAAAATAGTGCAGTGGAGGAAGTAAAAGTGCAAATACAGAAATAAAATTTACATGTATGGAGGTCCTGTATGACAAGAGTCAATAGCAAAAAATGTCTCGGACACTGAGGTATAGGAACAGGTACTGCTACTTTTACATTCAGCGTTTATTATTTTTTAACAGATAATGTAATACTTTCAAAAACAATTTCCTCTACCTCACAGTTCTGCACCAAAACGTTCAGTAAGAATCACAGATACTTCACTCACACAACGTTCCAATGAGGACAGTGATAGTTCATACAAGTTTAGCTAATGAAACTCCAGGCCTGCAGCCTTGAAACTCTGTGTCTATACACACACTTTCAATAGACACTGTTCTGAGAGACAGACAGAGAATAGAGCTTTCATCACAGGATTAATGGGAAAGAGGAAAGAGCAAAGTTCGCAAGTACAAATTTGTCTGAGTTGAGTGTTTACTCCCCGACCTTGCAAAGGATAAAGAGGGTTCAGAAAATGAATGAATGAATGCTTACTGAAATAAGAAAATGTGACAAATTACCGGGAAAATCATTCTGTGTTGGTGCTGTTAACTGTTAGATGTGTTAGATGTGAGTGCCAGACACTAGATTTCTATTTGATTTCCCAAAAATGTCATCAGAGGGTGAATCTCAGGGTGTATATTTAACCCGACCAAGAGCCTCTCCTGATTTAAAATGTTTAATCCCTGCTGATCCACTGAACCTATCAATATATGTGGATAATTTTCGGTAAAATACAGTTAATTCATCTTTTCATGGTCATCATATATGACCCATTTATATATTATATATTATACAGGAAAATAAACATTTTCTTCATTTGTTTCTGATCTGATTTAATAACTTTTGGATGCACATGGAGTTTTCATCAACACCTACACAATGAGTAAGTTGAATATAGGAAAATACATGATTTTTGACTGACTCTAAGGTGAACAGTGCAATATTTGTATCATACACAATACAATACAGCAATAAAAAAATGCAATATTGAATTTGTTATCGATTTAATTATGTTTTTACTGTATTGTATTGATAGCATTTTATGTGTTTATTTCAGGCCAGTGCAATCTAATTTCGTTTTGTGGTGCATTGATGATGTAATGTTTCAACAGCAATAAAGAAATGTGATCTAACCTGAATTTTAACTGAAAAAAACAAAAATGCAGAGGAAAATAATATGCAATGTGATACGTGGGAAGGACAAAATAAAAATGCAAAATCGTTTAGAATTTGTGACAACTATATATAACGGTATAACTATAGAACTGTATAACTATATCACTATATATCTGATGATGTCTCTGTATATTACTATGTAACAATAAGGGTATAACTATATATCTGTATAACTATAGAACTTTATATTACTATATATCTGACAATGTCTCTTTATTTTTACTGTTGCTCTCAATCTGTTCTTTTCTTTTCTAATTTATATTTATATTATTAGGATTTACTCCTATTTTTCATCATATTTACAGTATCTCTCTGTGTGTGTCTTGTCTTATATGTGCTGCTGTAACCTGAAATTTCCCCGTACGGGACTAATAAAGGTATCTAATTTAATGTAATCTAATCTAATTTAAAAAATGATTAAGATCATCCATTACATAGAATGTGAGAAAACGTGAATCCTGACAAAACGTGAAAATCGCAAATAAAATGAATGGAATAAAAAGCATTAGACATGGACTTGCTTAACCCTGGCATGCAAGGGAATGGAGAATTCATGTAACAAAGTAGGAACAGTGAGGGACATCATTGTGGCCATGGGATGTTTCATTCCACAATATGGGAGTCTGTTATGTGTCCTCTGACTCACGGGGTCAGTGTTCCTATTTCATGCAGGTGAGATGACGCAAGTTCAGGAAACAGTCTCATATGAACCGCACTTGTGTTTTACGTCAGTGCCATCGTCGCTCTCTATGGGGTGCTTGCATAACACTTTAATTATTTGGACTCGTTTTATTTTTCTTGTGGAAAATATTTTCCTCCGTCTTATCGTGATGGAACTTACCACTACGGTGCGAGTGCAACCTGAAACATCCGCAAGAATGCTTCATTCTTTAAAGCAATTTCCACCTGTCTTTCATTCAGACTTTAGAGGAATAAAGCAGCGTGGGAAAATATTCCATGTGGCGTTGAGATATAGACTAAGTATTCTCGTGGAAGCATTAACGCGCCCAGACACACACTCCTCTTCTGTTGTTGGGAAAGTTCCGCCCCTGCTGTTATCTAATGACGGAGGCAGGAAAAATATTCCAGGCGCATTTTTTTCAGGAGGAGGATGCACGATTTCACAGCGTAAGGCGAGGGAGAGGGAAGTGAGAAAGTGAGTGGGAAAATGAGGAGGAGGCTGTGGTGGGGACCCCAACCGTGGGGCAGGGAGGTCTATTTGGAAAATAGGGGAGAGGCTTTATTTAAGGTGGACCGATAATTCCAGCCCGTCCGGTAAAAATCAGTGTTAACGCATTTTCGAGGACATTCCATTTGGAAGAAGCCACTTTGCAGAGAGTGTTCTACACTGGCGCAGGGGCTTAATTTCTTCATCTACCGTGGATTTCACTTTGGAGTATTCCGATATTTCCTGTGATATGTTTTAGGGCTGTGTGAATATCGGCTCTTTGCCGAACTCTGCTTCAGGAAGACCTTAAATAAGGGGCTGGACTGAGTGGGTCTGGCAGAGCCCGCTGCCTCCCCTCAGTGATGCAGTGTATCTGCGCTTGGTTTTGCACTCTATAAAAACGGCAGAGTGAGTCCGGAGCTCACAGCTTCAGCGGACAGCTCCGTGGTGCTGAAACCTCGCAGACACCACTTTCACACACGTATTCCAGCCGAGGCACGAACTGGAACCATGGACGGATCCTCTTGGAAACTTTTTCTACTTTCTTGGTTGTTTCTTGTGGAGAGCTCCGCGCAAGACTTCGGACAGACCCAGTTTATTTGCACGTCGGTGCCCAAGGATATGGACTTGTGTACAGCTACGATGCAGAACAGCGGGCCGGCGGAGGACCTGAAGACCACTGTCATGCAGCTGCGGGAAACCGTGTTGCAGCAAAAGGAGACCATTATGAACCAAAAGGAGACAATCAGAGAACTAACATCCAAGTTGAGTCGGTGCGAGAGCCAGAGCCTCCCCGCCGCAGAGGGACCCGGCGGGAGGCGACCGGGAGCGAAGAACACGATGGGAGACGTATCCCGGGGCACTACAGACACTCTGGCTCAGCTGGGTCAGACTTTACAGACCCTCAAACAGAGACTGGAGAATCTCGAGGTAGGCACGAGGAGCGCAGAGGGGCTGGGTCACAAGTTCTCTAAATGAGCTGCACTTCTCCAAATAGTTAGAAACAGGATGAAGCCTCTCAGACACTTTTGATTTTTTATTCTGTCTCTATGCAGGCTAAGCTGCAGCACGTTTTCGACTTATTTTTCACTAAAAGGGAAGATAAGCTATATCACGAGTAAACCCAGTAAACCAAACACACGAGTAAAGAGTAAACAAAATACACTGTACCGGACACAGGTAGAACTAAGCACGTCTCAGGCTGTTCAACTTGGAGAAAGTCTTGCCTTTCCTTCCCCCTGTAAACTCCGTGTTTGTCTCCCTTTGTCCAATGCAGCAGTACAGCCGAGGGAATAACACGGCGCAGGCGAACAGCCTCAAAGATCTGCTGCAAAACAAGATAGATGATATGGAGAAACAGGTTTTGTCCCGGGTCAACACGTTAGAGGAGACCAAACCGGGCACCAGGAACGACACCGAGCAGCGGAACAAAGTGGAGTCCACGCTCACCTCTCTGCACCACAGGATCACAGACCTGGAGAAAGGTGCGTTTTGACTTCAGTGTTAATGGACTTCAACTTGACCAGCTCTGTGGGTCTTACGCCACCGGAGTTAACTGTAAAGAATTGCTTCATTGTTCAGAAAAAGAAAAACAAACCCTGGGTAATTTCGACCTATCAAAGACGATGCCGCTTCTAATGTCGCAACATCACGTTGCACACACATGATGAGGGCACTGGAGCTGCATTGCTTTGCATATATCAGGACCTGTTAGCACTTCGCTTCGCTGAGTTTATGTCTTTCGCAGCCATAATTGTGTAAGTCGATGTAATTGCAGAGGCCAAAAGCAGAGAAAGTTTGCAGTATGGTTATTTATATATGGATATTTAGCTTTTCAACACGTGCGTCCGCGCGTGCATGGCGCATCTATGGTATGGAGAGACAGAGAGATGACATAGTCTGCTCAGGGTGACTGCCCTAAAACTGTGAACAATAGGTTTTATCTTCAAATCCATACTTTCATGATAAATGTGATAGTGACATGTCCTAAAAGTACACGTCATAGTATCAATGTACTTATTTTTCCCAGTTTAAGGGCAGTCACTGCGGATGACATCCAAAAGTGGCCACGTGACAATGACCCTTCCACATAGACCATAAACACCAAGGATATTATCTGGAAACAATGTTTTGCATTTTTCAGGATGGTCAAGTCAGGGGAGAGTTCTCAGATTCCCTGAGTTTATTATCAGTTGACAGTTATGGTCACAGTGCAGTTTCCTGAGAAACATTCTTTAAAAACTGCACAGCACAGTCTGACAGATACACCATTCATCTCCCCTGCAGGAAAAGACAACAGGCCCACAGATAAGTTCCAGCTGACCTTCCCTTTGAGAACTAACTACATGTATGCCAAAGCCAAGAGGAGCCTCCCTGAGATGTACTCCTTCAGCGTGTGTCTGTGGATCAAGTCCAATGCTTCCCCTGGGGTGGGGACACCCTTCTCCTATGCTGTCCCAGGTCAATCCAATGAGCTGGTGCTGATTGAGTGGGGAAACAACCCTATGGAGATCCTCATCAACGATAAGGTAGCCATCAAACTGACTATCCTGAAGAATAATTGGCTCAGAACTCGTAAGTTTAGTCAAGGGATATTTGTGTGACCTTTTACAATTAAACGCTTCATATTAAGTAGAAATAGTTATTTCAGAAATTAGAGTAAAGTTACTGTACCAGGAAATGGGTTAAAAACAGAAGCCAAGATGACAGCAATCTGTTTTTATTTATGGAACATTAGATATGTGATAGGGTACACGAGTTCGCAGCAAGAAGAAGTGATAAAAAAAATGGCTGACCTGTAAAAAAAAAAACAGGGAGTATTTATACATATGATGTCATTGGCAGGTTGCAAAGCTACCATTTCTCATTAATGATGGAAAATGGCATCACCTGTGCATCACATGGACGACCCGCGATGGGATGTGGGAGGCCTTTCAGGATGGAGTGCTGCGTGGAAATGGAGAAAACTTGGCACCGTACCATCCCATTAAACCAGAGGGAGTGCTGGTGCTGGGACAAGAGCAGGTGAGAACAGGATGAGGAGATAGTCTGCCTCCAATCACTGCTCAAGTCAATGACATTACATTTGGAAAAAATCCTCAGTAAGTTATGAGTAGTGCAAAAAAGTGTAAATAACAAACCAATATGCATCTTTATGGACTGAGATTAGTCAAAGCTTTTCAGTCTAATGTATCATCAACTGGAGTAGGTTTGAAGAGGGAAACACATTGAACACATCACCATTACGTCTTATCAAATAATAAGCTTCTATTTCTCAGGGAAATAGATCTAAGGCTCATATATTTGCAGCTGCAGTCATATCCTCATGCGTGCTGTTTTACATGTACGCCTTGGTTCCCACAGGACACACTGGGAGGAGGTTTTGACGCAACACAAGCCTTTGTTGGTGAGTTGGCAAATTTAAATATCTGGAACAGGAAACTTTCCATTGCAGAGATCTACAACTTGGCAACCTGCAACAGTAAAGCACCAGCCGGCAACGTCTTCTCCTGGACAGAGAGCAACATTGAAATATTTGGAGGTGCAACCAAATGGACCTTCGAGCCTTGCCGTTCAAACAACTGAACTGCGTTTCACCCTGTGAAAAAAGGCCTCTCCGTATTTCTGAGCTTTTGTCGTCCTTTGTCTTCATTTGACATTTGTTAGAGACTATTTGAGTTATTTATGAGCTTAAATCTGGGATTTCTATCATTCTTAGGTATTTATGTGCAAAACAACACTTCGTCAGGAAGATAGACAAAAAAAAAATCCTCTTGGAAACCTCAGTGATAAAGTATCTGTATCAGTTTTTCCTTTTTTCCCCCCTTCCTTTGGACGTTGAAAGCACACTTACGCTTTTTCATTTGGCTTATTTTGTCTTGGAATGGCAGCTGGCAATCTGCACCTTATGTTTGGACAATTCACAAAATGAGGAATTACATAAGCAGTCCCAAGGCCTTTCCCTCCGGAGCTTCCGAGATTACACTGTCTGCCCAATTCTTGTCAGAGTTTGGAGTCGTGAAGTGACGTCTGATGTGGGTAGAATTCCTCAACTGCCCCCCACCCCCACCCCCTTACCTCCCCTACACCCCAGCACCATCCCTCTGCCCAACCCCTCCGGAACTTGCACTGTGACTGATGAAGAGGAGAATGCCAGGAGAGGTTGGGTATGTTGAAGGACACTGCAAAGTCAGACTGTGGTACAAGACAATTTGTAATCGTTGTTCGCTTCAAGTATTTCCGTAAGAATGTCGTTAAGTTGCAAGCCTGGGTGCCTTGGGCTGGTACAAATATTCAGCACATTCAGTATGTTTTCAGTTGCATATTTAATGTTTCTCAGTTTTCCTTTTGAGCTGGGTTTAGTTCTTTGTTGCTCTGGTCAATGTAATTTCATTTTGGATCCAACATGACGTGTTTTGGCAGGTATTTGTAATACTCTGTATTAGGAATGTTACAGTATGTGTATAGTGACAGCATGAATGACAGAGTGCTGTGAAAGCATTGTTGAAATCTGCTTTACTATCTTTTCTGGGTCTGGGTTTTTTACTGTATTGTTATATGCTCCAAGCATGGCCAAACTGAAAGATGAAGAATTTAATTTTTGTAATAAAATTGTGATACTTACTATCAGTGCACTTTTGGCTTTGGTTATATATGCAGCAAAAAGGTTGAATTGTTTGAGGGAGGTGAGTGTGTGTCTTAAAGGGGTTGGGAAGCTACTGATTCGCATGCATTAAAAACAATTACATGGAGAGATGCATGTTTTTCACTCAATCAAATACTAACGAAAAGGAAGTGAAGGTCATGAGGTACAGCTCCGAAAGTAACCTGAGTGGGTGGCGGTGTGTTTACTCTTCCGCTTTTAGCTGACTGCAGAAGCGAACCCACTCGTTGCTTTGTTGCTGTTGCTGTGAGATGCAGCGCATGCATTAAAGACCAGCCAGGCTGTCGGAGGAAAAAAGTGCATCGTCATTTTGTCCTTTGAGTGGCCCCTTTTCAAAATCTAAGTGACAACTCCAGCACTTTTAAGCATGACAGTCATTATCAGTCGACCTGTTGCTGACGTGCGGTACAGTTATTTTGAAGTTCTGAGAACTGCTGACGGGAGCTGCATTTTAAATTCATGCATGTGGCAGTGAAGGCCACATCTGGAGCACCTAAATATATTATAGTTGAGAGATTTCAGAAAAACATATTCGTGGACACCCTATACCTTTATATTTCTTCCAGTTTTAGACTTTTTTGTTCTCTTATGTGAATGATTTGCTGCTGAATTGGCCAGAAAATGCATACTGGAAACAGGTCCGTTTTTCCAAGAGCTTCTATCACATAATGATGCTACGGAACACGAGGCCAGTGAAACAGACCTGTCCAGTGTCTTTGTTTGAAATAAGGACATCATCATCCTCAGTCCAATACAAACAAAAGAAAAGCAATGATTTGGTGTGATGACAAATTGAAGGAGAGGCTGTTGGGACTCCTACTGATGCATTCCTTCCTTTGGTTATTACTTTGACCATAAAACACACGTAAAAGAATGTTCAAGAGAAACAATGAGCCAATCATTTAATGAACAATCAGTCTGGCAAGGCTCTGTGGTCTCAAGGACACAGAGAATCACCTTTCCTAAGCAGCAGACATTGACATTTCCACCCAGAGGATGTGTCTCTCATGTCCCAGTTCATGCACTCAACTTCTTTCCTCATTGTCTATTCTTTTCTCTTTTTGGGTGGCTTCTTCCTACTTTATAACTTCAACCACTTGTTTCCTTCCATCACAGCTGACCACCACCTTGGCCCTGTCCTCGGATCATGGGCCTCCTAAACTCTGACCTACATGCCAGGACAAACAATGAAACATTTCTGTTCATTCCTTGTCTATTCTAGTTGCACTTCTAAAAGTAGAGTTAAAGTTCATCTTCCACTACAGTGAAATGAAGGATGAACTCAAAGTTATTTTTGGTATTAGATGTCAATTCAGCTTCAGCGAGAAGAGGCAGAGTTCATCACCGTCAGAGACCAGTGTCTTCCACTTGAATGATGGATCATTTAGTCTACCATAACTTGCTTTTTCATATTATAGAAAAGAGTTTCACAGCAGTGTGATAAAATGATGATAGTTCAGTATCATTTTGAGTCTGTGGGCAAAACATTTTGTACCAGTCAAATCAATCAATCAATCAGGTTTTATAGTATTTTTATTTTCAGACTCAAGGAATCAAGGAATACTGGTACTATAAATACAAGTACTACCACTGGACGTACTACTGTGGTACTACAGTGGATGTACTACCATTCCATGTACTGCTGCTACTACTGTTCATACTACAAATACAAGTCCTACCAGTGGATGTACGACTACTGTTAATACTACTACTACTACAAATACAAGTAGTACAAGTAGATGTTCTACTATTGTTAATACGAGTACAGATACAAGTATTACCAGTGGATGTACTACTACTGTTAATGCCACTACTACAAATACAAGTATTAACAGTGAATGCACTATTACTGTTAATTCGACTACTACAAATACAAGTACTACCAGTGGATGTACTACCACTGTTAATACTACAAATACAAGGATGCACTACTACTGTTAGTACCAATAATTTAAAGCTGTACCATCTATGCAATTATATAATAAACACAGCTATATG
>JAPTHA010000001.1:24349085-24359159 GCA_029814585.1 Gymnapogon annona
GAAACCCTTGTTTAGGGGTATCTATGCAACTTAACTGTCTGTTAAACTGTTAGTTGTCTGTATCTAGGCTACAGAATTGCCAGGTGAACCACCCCCACCCCTCCCTTTTTATTTATTTTTTTATTTGTATTTTTTTCCCCCGATACCTATCCGAGGATTCAGCCATCTTGACATGGGTTTTACACCTTTTGGTCTTTATTTAATTATCTACCCTTTCTACCTTATATTATTTTAATCTAGTCATCTTCTCCTTTTTTATTTTTTTTCCTTTCTCTTGTTCTTCTAGTCTGGTTTTGTTTTGGTCTTACTCTTTGGTACCTATTTTAGTTATTGATCCCACCTTTCCTCACCACTTTAGTGTTCATACCTAGGCCACTGAGTGGCCAGGTGACCCTTTTCCCGCAAAATAATGACCTATCTGATGACACAATTTACAAACGTCCACCTACATAGGAGACCAGGAAGTGTATCTATAAGGGCTAACGTGGCGATAGTCACGTGGGTCGTTCTCCGGTGTACACATTCCGCACCCTGTGTGATCACCGTGTTGGATGGGAGACGAATCACGGAGGTCCGGCTTCGGACCGCCCCCCTTACATTGCTATTGTCTGGTAATCACACCAAGACCATACAATTATTGATCATTCCTTCTCCCCATTCGCCTATGGTGTTAGGACTGGTTACGACTGCACAATCCGCAGGTTAATTGGGAGACTTTGACGGTGAATAATTGGAGTGTACACTGTCACTCCAACTGCCTGCGGTCCGCCACCCCAAAACCACAGCTGCGATCCTCTGTGGCAGCTCTTCCTGATTTGGCCAATGTCCCCAGTGAATATCACAAACTGGCATCAGTTTTTAGTAAGAAGTTGGCCGTGTCGCTTCCCCACACCGGCTGTACGATTGTGCCATTGATCTGCTCCCGGGGGCACCCCTATCCACCCGTCTCTAACATCTTTCTCAGCCCGAGAAGGAGGCGATGGAAGAATATATTCAGGACTCTCTGGCGGCCGGTCTCATCCGTCCGTCCTCTTCTCCCCTGGGGGCGGGGTTTTTTTCTTCATCAAGAAGAAGGATGGATCGCTGAGACCGTGCATTGATTTTAGAGGGCTTACTGACACTGTAAAGAACAGGTATGCGCTTCCACTCATTGCCCCTTCCCTTGAGCCGCTGTGTTTGGCACGGGTGTTTTCAAAACTAGACCTCAGGAACGCGTGCCGTTTGGTGCGTGTGAGGCAGGGCGACGAGTGGAAGATTGCCTTCACAACCCATTTAGGCCACTTTGAGTACCGGGTGATGCCGTTCGGTCTGACAAATGCACCAGCTACATTCCAGGCATTAATTAACGACATTCTCTGCGACATGTTGAACCATTTTGTGTTCATCTATTTAGATGATATTTGGATTTTCTCATGGAATATGACGGAACACAGGCAGCAGGTGCGCCTTGTGTTACAAAGATTACTGGAGAACCGTCTGTATGTCAAGCCTGAGAAGTGTGAATTTCACAAATCGGAGGTTAGCTTTTTGGATTATATAATTGCGCAGGGGCAGTTGCGGCCAGACCCGGCAAAGATTGGTGCGGTAGCTGAGTGGCCGACTCCAACATCACGCAAGGAGCTTCAGCGGTTCTTAGGGATCGCAAATTTTTACCGCAGGTTTATTCGGGACTTCAGTAAAATCGCGGTCCCTTTAACCCGGCTGACTTCTACTAAAACAGCGTTCCGTTGGACGGCAGAGGCGGAGGGGACGTTTAAGAAGTTAAAAGGGCTAGAGTGGAGACACTGGTTAGAAGGTGCACAGACTCCGTTCCTGATCTGGACTGAGCACAAGAATCTGGCTTATCTCCGCTCCGCTCGCCGACTGAACCCAAGGCAGGCAAGGTGGGCATTGTTCTCAAGCCGATTCAACTTTTCATTATCATATCGGCCGGGGTCCCGGAATATCAAGCCGGACGCACTCTCCAGACTGTACTCTCCACCGTCCTCTGAGGAGAGACCGGATTTGATCCTGAATCCATCTTGTGTGGTGGGAGCGGCCACGTGGGACGTGGAGTCAGCCATCCAGGAGGCGTTGGCGGGGGAACCTGATCTGGGAATGGGTCCGGTGGATCGCAGGTTTGTGCCGGAGGCGGCCGGGTCCAAGGTGCTCCAATGGGGACATGCATCTCGTCTTACGTGTCATCCGGGATTTCAGCACACCCTGCATTTTCTTAAGTCCCGGTTCTGGTGGCCGGGTATGGCCCAGGATACTCACCGCTTTGTGGTCGCGTGCTCCATCTGTGCGCGAGGGAAAGCGTCTCATTCGGCACCGGCTGGTCTGTTGCACCCACTGCCGATTCCCAGTCGGCCCTGGGCTCACATAGCCCTTGATTTTGTGACCAGACTTCCCCCCTCAGAGGGGAACACAGTTATTTTGACCATAATTGACCGATTTTCCAAATTTGTCCACTACGTTCCCCTACAGAAATTACCTTCTGCTTTGGAAACAGCTCAGCTGTTGGTAACGCATGTATTCAGATTACATGGCATTCCGTTGGACATTGTGTCGGACCGGGGTCCTCAATTTACATCTAGGGTGTGGAAGGAGTTTTGTTCGGCAGTCAGCCGACAGTCAGCCGACAGTCAGCTTGTCGTCTGGGTACCACCCCCAGTCTAACGGCCAGACGGAGCAAGCCAACCAGACACTGACATGAAAGACACGAAATAAACGGTTAGCGGACGCGCGCCCGCACCGGAGTACCAGCCAGGACAACAGCTATGGTTGTCGACTCGGGACCTGCCGCTGGAGGTGGACTCAGCTAAGCTGGCACCGCGCTTTGTGGGACCCTTCACCATAGAAAGGATGGTGAACCCGTGCGCAGTGAGACTGAAACTGACAGCCGCCATGAAGGTACACCTGGTCTTCCACGTTTCTCTCCTCAAACCTGTCTCTACCTCTGAGTTGAGTGCCCCTACAGTAGAGCCACCCCCCCCTTGTATGATTGACAATCATCCCGCTTACCCTGTGTCGCAGATTCTGGACGTTCGACGCAGGGGCGGGGGTGGCAGTTTCTCGTTGATTGGGAGGGATACGGTCCTGAGGAGAGATCGTGGTTGGCTCGGGATATGATTTTGGACAAAAGACTTATCATGGACTTTATAAAATCGCATCCGGAAAAGTGTCGTGGGATGCCAGGAGGTGTCTGTTAAGGGGGGGGTACTGTGGTGTTTGTGGGAAAAGGTGGGATGTTTGAATGAGTAGGTGATGAGGATTGTCTGTCTGTGTTGGAGGACGTGTCTGTTTCTGTGCAGGGAACGTGACAGCCATCCGCACCTACAACCCATCACTTCGTTGGAGGTGCTATTTATGGAACGCCGGAGGATGCTTTCAGTGCAGGAGTGTTGATCGTCATGTACGCGGTACTTCGCCCGTGGCTCTAATCGTAGTGTGAGCTATTCTCCTAGCTTTGGTGAGGATTTTCCCTTTGGACTAACCTTTTGGTGTTTTTGTGTGTTTCCAGTGTCTCCGTTGCAGCCCCCCACCTTTCCATCCCAACTGCAGCGTCGCTTTGTGTTATCCCCTCAAGTTTGGACTTTCACCTTTTGTTTATTCATTTTTTGTTAATCGAATAAACTTCGATTATTCCGAAGAACCTCCGTATCTGGGTCCAACCTTTACATACATAACAACCTCTCAAAAAACTTCAAAAATGACACGCAGTTAGCAGTTAGCACCTGTGAACAGCAGTATGGTTTTATGCCAAGAAAGAGTACTACAGAGATGGTTTGGAATGTCCAGAGAAGAGATAGTGAATATATTGGTAGAAGGATGCTGAGTCTTGAAGTGCCAGGCCTGGTCTAGAGGAAGACCAAAGACCAAAGAGGAAGTTTATGGATGAAGTGAAAGAGGATATTAGTGTTGTAGTCAAGACCACACCAACCGAGACCAAGACATTGTCGAGACTAGAGAGTATCGAGACCAAGACAAGACCAAGACATTTGGAGGTCGAGACCGAGACAAGACCAAGACTGTATATACAGTATATCAAAGAAAAATCATAACAAAACAGAATAAAATGACCAGTGTCTTTTTTTTATTTAAGTTTTCTTTTACAAGTACTCCAAGAAAATGAGTACTTTTCTGAGAATTCTGAGAGAATTCTCAGAAGATTCAAACCTTCCATCAAACAAATATGTGCTTAGTACAAACAAGCAACAAATATAGAAGCCAGAGAAACACATCATGCATCACTACATAGTTCATATATATTCACTTTTTAAAAATGAATTAAATCAAAATTCACTTTGAATTACTGCTTTTAAACAATCTTTAATTTTTTAGCATTACTTTTTTTTCAGTCTTTATTGTCTTAATATGGTTTTTAACTTTTTTCTTTTACAGTATATTTTATAAAACAAATTTGATGAACATCCTCATTCAGTGTTATTGACTTTGATCTAGCTAGCATAGCATTAGCCTTTTAGCTAGCACAGCCTTAGCCTTCTAGCTCACTGCTGAGTCAAACCATCCACTTTGTGCAGCTGAAGCACCAATGTGGAGGATGCTAGAGACCAGAGATATGTCCCACTGGTCCCAACTGAAGTTCAGCCCATTTACTGGAGCAGTGAACAGCGTTTCCATTGCATAAGAACCTCCCAGTAACAGCAGTGTCCTGGACTAATACCTGACGGGTTCATTGTTATTCTGTTGTCTTGTTTTGGACAATGCTACACAAGCTAATGTGGCTGTAATATAAAGTCAGTGCTCTGAACATTAGCAAAAACCCTCGTGGGAAGAAAATAACTTATTTTTAGTCCATGTCTTAGGATGGGGTGTTGAAATGTTCTTATTTTAACTTTCCCAGTAGCTAATTTAAGGGTTAATTTACCTGTCTTTATGCTTCCTCTCAATGTGACGATAAAAAAAGTTTGACATTGTTCCAGCGGTTTCTGTGAGTTGTGCACCACAGAATTTGCACACTGCAGAGTGTCTTCGCTTGCATGTCATTTTGCAGATAAAGTCCTATGGTTTTGGAAACCAAACTTAATGACTGATGAGTTTGCCGACATTTTTAATGGCTAGTTTCCCCGGGGGCGCAGAGTCTCTAGTCGCCTTCATACACTCTCTGTGTACAGGGGGCGTGTCACTGCGCGTGTCACTAACACTGCGTGTGTCATGAACACTGTGTGTGTCACTAACACTGCGTGACTGGGAAGACACCAGCCTGCATTCTACTGTTCTCACTGATCACTGGCCCGGTCTCGACCGGTCTTGATCAAAAATCCAGAGTCCACCCTGTCCGAGACCGAGACTAGATCGAGTAAAAATGCCTTTGATTCCAAGACGAGACCGAGACCCTTAAAAAGTGGTCTTAAGACCGGTCTTGAGACCAAGACCGATCTCGAGTACTACAACACTAGAGGATATGAAGGTAGTTGGTGTGAGAGTAGAGGATACAGAGGACAGGGTTAGATGGAGGCAAGTGATTCGTTGTCAGGTGGCGCCTGAAGGGAAAAGCCGAAAGAAGAAGAACTTAGAGCTGTGACTAGTTAAACATTCATTATCACATTGTTTTAACTGATTGAAAGTTTCTACAAGTTAACTCACATTTTCCAAGCAGCACTTGAACTTTCATTTGCATGTTTAGCCACATGAAATATCTTACAGTGCATTACTTGATACAACATTGGTCTGCCAGTTTGTCTGTTTCTGTGTGTATGTGTGGTGTCTGTGTGATACACAACATGGACAGACTGTACACTGTAACACAGAGAGCAGCATGTAAGCGAGGACTATAACAGATGGGCTTAAAGAATCCATCTACGGTCATAACACTGTAAACATCTGCTGTAAAGTTATGGCAAAATCCCAGGAGTAATAGTGCATTCCAGTAAATTAGAGCGTATTAACCATACACGGTGGGTGTGTTATTACAAAACCAGCAGAGGCCCTTCATAATATATCAGTTGGTCAGCATCCAGTGGGTTGTGTCAGAAAGGGCATCCAACATAAAAACTCCCGCCAAATCAAATATGTGAATTGGATTCACTGTGGCGACCCCGGAAGGGAAAAAGCCGAAAGAAATCATCTTCATCACCACAGTCTTTGAGTCTTATATGAAATGATCTTTAATTGTCAGTGATGTTGACTATCTTTAGAAGAAAGTTGTAAATTTCATTGGAAATTTCCCCGAGTAGGACAAATAAAGGAATCTTATCTAATCTAAATAATTTGTCATATGGCTGGGATATAGTGACACCCGCATCCATGCAAAGGATTAAAGCGGCTTTGGAAGATGAATGAATGAATGAAACTCTTTGTCATGTGAAGGTGGGTGTGTGGTGGGGGGGTGGTATCAATACTGTCATGGTCAACATAATCACATGCACTAATGAGTAAATACAAACTGTATTTTCCTTGACAATAGGTATTCCAATGTCTGAAGACACAGTTCTTGATGCTGTTTGTCCAGTCAGTGTGTAGTTTCAGTCTTTAATGTATGAGACAAAATTTGAAGACTTCACTTCCATTGATAAATGTTATTTTTATCAATTGTAATGAGTTTTACCATGAAGGGTTTATAGCAGTGCTCTCCAACCTTTTGTGCACCGGGGACCAGTGTTTCCGCGAACCGGTTAGAGGTGTTTAAATAATAAAAACCTTTGTCAATTCACAGTATTTTCACAGTGGGACCCCATGCTTGTTTGCCTGCTACTAGATGGTCCCATCTGGGGGTGATGGGAGACAGTGACACTCGCATTGTGTTGCGTATTTCCAGTCTACTCTGTAGTCTTGTTTTGGTGGCTGGCACGGCAGAAAACCCTGCCTCACAAAGTTGAGGTGTTGTCCTTCAAGTTGACATTTTTTTCTTTCAAAAAAATTGCAAGGGCTTGTCTTTTAACTCAGGATGTTTTGTCTGAATGTGGTGAATTACCATAACTTTGGTATCTTGATATTTTCTTATAAGTGAAGCTGCGACACTTCTGCAGTCTCATCTTCTGCTTGTTTCCTCCCGTAAAAGCTCTCCAGTTACTTTTGCGTTTGTCTCATTTTTTTTTCAAGGTTTAGCTTGTAGTTAGCTAAAAATTGTAATTGCGGTTAGCTGATGTGTGAAATGATACGAGAGCGTCAAGTGCCGCACTGAGACGAAGGTGGAAACAGTCGTTTTTCAAAATAAAATCCGGAAGCTCTATTAAAAAAAACTGTCATTTGTACCATGATGGATGGTTTTGTGGACTGGTACCAAATGATCCACGGACCGGACTGGCGGTTGGTGACCCCTGGTTTATAGTAACCATATCACTTTAAGTGATTGTTTGAACAGGAAATCTATGCATGGTAATTCAAGAGAGTTTAAATGTGACAGTAGATTGTGAGTTCAGTATTATTTATGGGCTGCTCATCGGGTAAAAGAGAATTTTTAATGCAGAGGGTAAAGGGTTTGATGTTCAGAGAAGAAGAAATTATCCAGAATCCAGCACTGTAGGGTTCTATGTGTCTTATTTGAACAATTTTCCTTCTCTTAAGGCAGAATAAGTGTGATGTTTCACCTCCATGTGGAGGTGCTGTTTTTTCTGTGTTTTGTTTTGAGACTGACTGCAGTTAATGGAAAAGGAGTGTGAGTCTTTCCTCAGGTGCTGAGGTGATTGGAGAACACCTGCTGACGATCTGCTCATCAGTCAGCCAGGATAAAAGGGCAGGAAGATCTCACCTCAGTGCCAACAGATAGTTTCATTCCTCCTGGGGTAAACGTTGACTGGTCATCTCCTGAGTTTCAACATTTGGGTAAGTGAACCATTTTTGAATTTATGAACTTATACTCACCTTGTGTTCTCTCTTTTGTGTTTTCTCCAGTGTTCCTCCACTGCTGTGGCTTAACTCCAGCACAAGTGTTTTCATCGTTTGAATCCCTCCTTGGATTACATTTTTGTTATTTCAAAGACTCTTGTGGATTACGTTTTGGTTTATATTAGATATTTTGGACGTCACCTTTTGGATTTTGTGTTTACCCTTTGAAAGACTTAAAGACTACTGACGTCATTTTTTGTTCACCTAAAAGACTTGCTTTTTGAGTTCTCTTGTAAATAAACCTGTATATATTTTTAATCTCAGCACCTGCTCTTGGGTCCGATTCTTACTGGCACACAACAAAAAGTGTTCTATCAAGTGTGTTATAATTGTCCCATGATATTGAAAATTAATTTAAAAAATATACCCAAATGAAGGACGGGGTGCTATTGCAGACAACTCCAGTTTGTCTGGCTTGTGAAGTGATGTAATTTGCCTACGGAGTACTCTTACCCAGTGGTCTGATTTTTTACTTTGTTTTATTTTTTGCATAACCTGTATTATGGTCTGAATGATATTTATGTCATTCTTCAGTCTGAGTCACCTAAAGTACAGATTGGGTGTCTGTCCCTCGGACCAAGGTAGGGAGGTGGTTCCAAGACACAGGAGTTTGATAAGCAAAGGCTGAAGATGCTAGAACCACCAGTAAGGCTGAACGTTAAGAGTGTAGTGCTATAGGTGGATTGTATGGAACAAAAAACGTCTTTGAGATAAGTCGGTGCCTGGTCATGAAGGGCTTTTTATGTTAGGGGTAGTATTTTAAAGTTTATTCTAGCCTTTATAGGGAGCCAGTACAAAGACAACACAGAAATGTGGTCTCTGATAATGGTTCTAGTCAGTACATGGGCAGCTGCATTATGGATGTAATGAATTAATTTTTCAGCATCAGAATGTTCAAATATGTCTTTTTTTTATCATATTACAAATATGGAAATTACACATCATGACACACTCATATCCCCTCCTGACCAGCAACGTACACATATGCACACACACCAGTACTTCTGCAGACGCATACAGAAGCATTTGCACACAAACACCCTGATTTCAGCACATTTCTTGATGGTAAACCAGTCTTGGAGGTGCTTAGCCATGTTGGTCAGGGTTCAGAGATTTACACATAACACATGCACAAGCATACACACATTTTCAGGGGTGTAAACTTTAGTAATATCTTCCCATTTCCTCTCCAAGGCAGACCAGAGCACAGTCGATCTTCAGGAGGCTGAGCCCTTCACTAGTAATAATCTCCCTTACATTTTTCATTGCCACGGAAATGAATCATGGTGGATGGGGTCATTGTATGTGAGAACGAGGTAGTGACATACGAAGGCTGACCTTTACGGTCCTTGGGTTTGGTTAATGTCCCTTTGTGAGGATGTGTATGTGCAGATACAAGGTGCAGGGAGAGGCCAAGGAGACTGTCGGCAGGATGGAGGTGAAGAGTCATCTGTCCTCACGCACATTCAGCCACAGAATTGGATCACAGAAAGCAAGACACTATACTAAATGAAAGGAACTGACACTCTTCACTTTTGTTGAACAAAAGTCACGTGACTGTTTTAATTAATTACTTTGGTTAGAAAATACATTCATGATAAAATGAAATCATTTTGATACCATATAAATAAATGTCAGCTTCGGAAGCAGGGTGTCTGCCCTAGCAGCCAGCAGCTCTAACAAGCAGCTAGTGTGAACACAAACACAACAGTTGCGTTTGCACATGCACAGTGCGCCATATTCAATAAAGCCTTTCAGTGTTTCATGCTATGTGATGCTAGACCAGTGTATTGGTTTATTTTTTTCCTTACCATGTACTGTACACTGGTATCTTTAATCATCTTTTGCCTGAATGATTATCTGAAAATAAACATTTTCAAAAAGAAAACATGCATTTGTTCCATTAAGTCTTAAGTCAGGCAGTTAGGATTCATTAGGTCTAGATTCCTTAGACTTCCTTTATTGTCATGACACAGACACACACAATGAATCTGGTAACGAAATGTCAGATTGGCAGCTGATAACCCAGATAAATATGGAAATAGAAAAGTGCACAGCTGCTGAAATGAATCCAAAGCCAAGAGTGTTTGCAGTGTAGATGTGACAACACACACAGTCAATATAAATATGAAATAAATAAGATGGTCAATGTAACAATGTGAACAGCACTATAAACAGTGAGAATACTGCACATCAGTGTAAACAGTACTATAAACAGTGCAAATACTATATATCAGTGTAGAC
>JAPTHA010000001.1:24366148-24381687 GCA_029814585.1 Gymnapogon annona
GTCTGGAAGTAACATGGCTGCATTCCTTTGTGGAACTCCTGTGAATACTATGTGTATAATATGTGAAACTAATATACATGTGCTCTTATATATTTATGTGTGCTCATATATTTATGTGTGTGTGTTATGTGCATAACTAAAGATACATTCCTTCACAAGGCACATCCTAGATCCGTTTCTGCGCTCTTCTTTATTTTTTTTAATGTATGTAACAGATTGGGACTCGGGATCGGTATTGGTTCAAAATTAAATGACTCAGACTCAGGGGCCAAAAAACCTGATCGGGACATCCCTACTATTTACAGTAAATGTTGGAAATATAACTTACAATTATATATATAATTATTTCATCATTAGAAAGTAGTATGCATGTTGAGTAAAAGAAATAATAAAATCTGAGGGCACAGGAACGCAAACATGCAAAGACACAACATGATTGTTATTTTCAATTGGTTGATGTCTGATGCCAGAGTGAGCAGGACAAGCTGCAGCGCAGCACAACAACACTCAATATCAGCAACTCAGCATGGCCAAATGTCAAGGATTATTTTAAAAGGATGAAATTTACAAGTGAGCTATAAATCAAGACTCATGAATCTCAAATTACTTTTTATTAATCTATACAAAAGTCACCAGACTTGCCACATGTTGCATGCACAATAACAACACAGCTAGTTTTCCAAGCTCACCATGTAGCCTTCAAGCTAGCAGAGATTAGCTCACGTTAACGTTCATCTCTCTTGTTAGCTAGCTGCTAAAACACAGGACTTGTCATTGAGTCACGTTAGATTTGGGTTTATGAGCGTGGCAAACGTGGAACATATATTTACTGTTAATGTTAGACGAGAGTTTGTATGAAATATTTTCCCAGTATTAATGATGAAATTTTCCACGTGGTTATATTATTTTCACCAATAGGACTCATCAGGCAACAAAAATAAGTGAATACGTTAGCTTAAATTGTGACGTTCAAGGCAGGTGAAATTAAAGAGTCAATGAGTTTTTCCCCCTTCTGGGGCCTGTTGCTCTGGCCTGTAATTTAACATTACAGACAGTGAATATACTATATGTGATTTTAATCTATACTGTACAGTCTGTCTATTATCCAAGAGCAAGTTCATGTGCTTTTAATCATTTGTGAAACTTATTAGCATGACATGTCTGCCCATTCTATCAAACAATATCATGTTGTTTTCTTCACGTAGAGGAAGGCCATGGCCAGGAAGCAGGAGGATAAAGAGGCGAAGAAGGAACAGGTTTGACTATTAAGCTATTTGGGTTTAGACCAGGGATTGTGTTAACTGTATATTCCTAGTAATTGACTGGTTTTTCTACACAATAATTGAAAAATATGTAGGCTGTCAGTCATCTTTTAATGGAATGAAGTAACTTTTTAATGTAGAAACTGATCACAAAATATCACGACTGTCAAAATGACCGATTACAAAAAAAATCCAGTGCAACCAAAGGAAAGGTCCATCAGAGTGGAACAAAATTTTCTATTCTGAAAGATGAATCTACAACTGACACTAAAAAATCAGTTTGATTATTTACATTAGAGAAAGCCTAGGGATGAGCGAACCGCCACTAACATTCTTCTTGGATCTAGTGGAGCTGTCTGATACCACTGCAAGTGGAATTTATGAAGCTCTGATAAATAACCTTTCACACCATGGCTTCTCTGAAGTTATCATGAAAGAGCATTTTATTTGTTTTGCTTCAAATGGAGCTTCTGTCATGCTTGGAAGTGAATCAGATGTTGCCACTAAAATTGTTGGAACGTTTCCCAATGTGTTGGTGTGGCAATGCATGAACCATCATCTTGAGTGTTGGAGATGTTGTAGAGGAAATTGCAGGGATGAATGCGTTCCAGTTTTTCTTTGACAAATTATACAGTCTCTATCATGCATCAACTAAAAACCGGCGCGAGCTCAGAGAATGTTGTGAGGAACTTGCTGTGCAGTGTCTGAACATAGGGAGAATTCTCAGCACTAGATGGGTGGCTTCCAGTTTTAGGACCATTAAAGCTCTATGGCAACAGTACCCTGCACTCCACAAGCACTTTTCTGATGCCTCAGCTGATCGTAAACGAATCTCAGCACAGAGATGCATGTTCAAAGGTTTAGCACATCGCCTTTCTAATACAACCTTTGTGCACAACCTTGGACTTATGTATGATGCATTAGAAGAGCTGTCTGAATTCTCTCTCCCCCTTCAAGCTCGAAACATGACGCTTCCCAAGGCTGAAGCAAGTCTCAGGCAGCAGATCCGTGTATTAAAGTCGATGGCACACTTCCAGTATGACATCCATGGGGTAGCCACGCTTTTTTCTCGCTCCCGCTGACTTGTGCCTTATTTAGTCCACCTACCTGATTTTTACGGCAATTAGTAGTTTTTGAAACACCACCAAAACATATAGTAGGATCGATTACTTCTTTACGGATAATAAGTTAACTACTAATATTAAGTCATGTGATTACCAGTCAATAGTAATATCTGACCATGCACCTCTCTTATTAAACAGGTCTATACCAGGTGAGGATTCTCCCAGGTGACTATGGAGATTTAACTCTCTACTACTAAGCAATGGCAATTTTGTTAAATTCATCTCTGACCAAATTGCTATGTCTTTAGAAATTAATATGACATCAGATGTCTCAGTCTCAACTGTCTGGGAAGCTCTTAAAGCTTACCTTCGAGGTCAAATTATGTCTTTTGCATGGGACACAAGTGCAGGCGTGATCAACCTGTCGCTGGCCACCATCGATGAGGGTGTCTAGTGTTAAAGGCCAAAACACCCAATGATTCGTTGGAACACTTCTGATGATGTGTCCCAAAATTTACATCTTTCCCATGACAGAGACAAAGCTCCCAAGCCATTCTCAACATCAAGGCTAACCTCATGTAAATACCATCCATTGGCACAACGGACATAATAACACCACATCCAGTGTTTCATGATTCTTTACAGCTAATAAGAAACGCAAATCTATTTCAAAACAAAAAGCAAATTGCTGACTTGGACAATAGGAACTCTCTGAACCCCTCACAAGATTTGTACAAAGAACGTTTAAAGCTTAGTATGTAATATGATCTACTTACCTTACACTATTTATTGTTAAAAAACCAAAGTGAGATTTATGAGCATGGAGACAAGACCAGTGAATCTCTGGCAAGACAATTGAAAAGTGCAAGAACCAAGCAAATTATTAATGGAATTCTGTCACAAGATGGCACAACCATCACAGATCAACAAGGTATCAATTACTCTTTTCAACGCTACTATTATAACTTGTATAGCTCTGATAATAACAGTGATTCTAAATTTCTCTCTGACTTCTTTAGAGACCTACACATCCCAATATTATCTCCAGGTGACATCTCTGTTTGGATACACCACTACAGCAGCAGGAGACCGCACTCAACAGGATGTGTGCACTTGACTCGCTAACTGTAGCTTAACTGTCAGTGTCTGAACTGCTGGTATCACGAGCGCCCCCTACCATGAGGCAGGAGAACTGGGTGCCTCACACAGTGAATTTAACAGCCGTTTAAGTCTCGCTGCTCAACACGGGAAAGAAAGTAACACACACACAGTCGTTTAAAAAAAAAAACAATCAGCTAAACTATGGAAATTTAGTCCATATAGCAGATGTGTTTGAACATTTTAATAGCGACATTACAGAGAGACAGCGATATGGCTCAGTGCACAGCACCCGTACAGGCAGTAGAGTGATTGTGCAATCCAAGGACAGGCACAGCCGGCTGTTGCCTCACTGCGCGTCTCCGCAGGATTTGATTCGTAAACGTGAAAATTCAGCGATTTTGATTAAAAATTACTTTAAAATAGGCCCAGCTAAATAAAAAAATGTACAGCACAAATCACTGGTTAAATATTGTCATTTATTTCTTTTTTGATTATTTTTATTTCTTTTTTTAGATATAGCGATTTATTTCTTCTTTACCTGCCTCCAATGACTGCACGTCACTGGACTGGAGTAATATTTTGAGGAAAATTCACTCTTTATCTAAATGTGCAAGACATAGCCTGATTCTGTTTAAAATAATACATAGAGTACATCTGAGCAAATGAAAATTGGCAAAGATGTACCCTTCAATCGATCCCACTTGTGACCGCTGTAAATCAGCAGAGGCTATATTAATACATATGTTCTGGCTATGCCCACATATACAACAATTTTGGGGAGGTATTAGTGAAGCATTCTCTACCATCTTAGGAACGAGAGTTGCACCTGACGCAATTTTATTTATCTTTGGGGCTAAAGTCGAGAGTCTGGTATTACCACCTGGGAGTCAAAAAATGATTGCCTTTTCTACTCTGTTGGCAAGATGCCTGATACTATTGAAGTGGAAGAATGCTGCCCCGCCCACAGTATCTCACTGGATAAGAGAAGTACTATTCCATCTTAAGTTAGAAAAAATTAGATTTGTTTTGAAGGGCTCTGAAAAGGAATTTTACAAAGTTTGAAGGCCCTTTCTGAACTTTTTTTGATCAAACGCCTACACAGGTACAAGAATGACTTATCTTTGATAATGTAGTCTGGCTTTCTTTTTTTATGTCTAAATGTGGCAAGTGCAATCTGTCACTTTTATTAGTTTAATTATTACTACTATCACTATTTTCTCTTGTGCGACAGTGGATATGGGGGTTGTTTTTGAGGGTGGGTTTTATTTTTTGCAGTAATTTTTTGTTTTTCTTCCTGCTTTTTTCCCTTTGTTAAAAAAACTACAATATATAAAACACGGAAGTCGATAGCAGAGCAACCTGGACCAAGGACAGGAGGCTCAGACAGCAGTGGATCTGAAGCTATTCAAAGGAGTGCCACTGACAAATAATCTAAGGTACAGCAGAAAAATAAACCAGCAACAGTTTTCTCATGCCTTGGCAGATAGTATTGAGAAGAGAATGTGTTGCCTGCCTGGTAAACAGAGAAGTAAAGAAGCATACCAGAGCTTTCTCGACAACATCAAAGTGCTGCAGCCCTCTAACTGGCCAGATGAGTGTGGGTTTCGTTATGCCGAAAAGGAAATACAGGAACTCTGCTCCTTTTTCAATCTTGATATAAATGTAATGTTTTGAGACAGATATCAACAATGAGTAAAAAAGCCACCACACACACAGCCTAACCTTCCAGAATTCCTAATTAGAGGGAAACTTTGGTTTGGTTTCAATTAGTATGTACTTTAAATGAGAGAAGAAACCTGTGATTAAGATAGGTGCATCAGGCCTTATTCTGCAATGGTGGCAGTATGCTTTCATACAAATTGAAATGTGATTAGGAATAAATTCTGAGATCACTCTCACTCAGTCATTTTCTGAACCTGTTATATCCTTTGCAGGGCGCGGAGGTCACTGGAGCCTATCCCAGATACTCAAGGGCGAAGGCAGGCGGAGGTAACCCTGGACAAGAAATCCTCTTAAATACCTCTCAGAAATGGTAATGGACATGTGCTTACCCTAAAATGAGATGAATCAAATCCTTCAGTGAGAGTTTTACTTTAGAATTGATGTGTCTTATCTGACTGAACCCCACAGCGTACTCATCCAAAATTCCAAGGTGAGAAAACCATTTAAGAATGAGAAGTTGAGATGTTGTTGCCCCCAAGCTAGCTGTCTACTTTCTCCTCACTTGGTTTTTGCTATAAAGCTGCTTTTCCAATAGCCACCAATACGCCAAATCTGATGGTGTCAGGCTGATATAGTTCACTGTGCACAACAATGAGGAAGTGATGGATAAGGAGACCCAGTCAGAAACCTAAGATGGTAATGGGTTAAGAAACCAAAGGGTAGGTGTGAGGCATCTGAGCAGACATCAGATAGAAAAAGAAGTGAAAAGGCTGACAGTGTAAATGACAACAGTAAAATATGAGATAAATATGGATAAAGTAAATTGAGAAGATAATGTTAGTTCAAAAAGAGGAAGACGGGAAGTTTAAATGTGCTCCAACATTAAAGCACAGAGCTTCACATAACAACTGAGCCCTGACAGTGAATGTGTGTGAGGAGGATGAGGAAGTGAGATGAAGGGTTCCTCTCTGCACCCTGTCACAAAAAGAACCGACAAAATGAGCAGTTCAATGTGACAGCACTTCACCATAGACACCAGCATCTCTTCAACAGCAGATTTAGAGCTGTGAACTGCACCTACTATATGTTCCGTAACATATAGTATGTTATTATACCAGTGTGCCATTTCTACATTTGTGAACATATAGTAGCTGGTATTTGCATGAGCAGTGGGAGAGAGAAAAAGTGTGCACTTGTGTGACATTCAACTCTGAAGAAAAATATCACTGATTCACCGCTCATCCTGTCTACAAATCACACTCCTGCTTTGCCTGTAGTACAACGACATATTACTCTGATGCAAATGAACTCGAGTGGCTGTGATGTATGGGAGTCAATGGATTAACTTTGAAGGCAATACAAGATGCCACCATTCATGTTGATCTACTCCGGCCCAACACGCACAGAACAGCTAATGACCTGAAAGACGAGGCATTAGAGTGGGTTGTGAGTAGAAGAGCCACAGGCTCCTTATGGTGAGTAACGATAGGATGTATGTTTGTGGGCGTGAGTAAGAATGTGGAGGTGTGTACACTGACGCTGTTGATTTGCAAATGTGCTGGAGTATATTATACAATGCTCATAGGCACCAACACATATAGGAGGCTCTCTGGGAACCAGGGGGAAAGGTGAGTAAATCACCATGTGTGACAGGAGTACACACAACACGACTGATGTCAGAGACCACAGGCTGGTGTTGCAGATCAGCATTATTGATTATCATATGATTATTCCAGAGTGTAAAACCTGAGAGATGCATTCATTATTTCCTAAGTAATGATGAGTGTTTGACAGAATACTGTACATGTGTCAACGGATACAATGTTATGTGACCTGAACAATTGTACCACTATGCTAGTTATGTCATGCATTCATTAAGAATGGAATATTGAATGTGAATGAACAAAAATGGATGGAAGAGAAAGCCTCATAATTCTCACATGTTGATTGACAGAGTAAAAAAAAAGACAACTAATGAAAGAGAGTGTCAAAGAAAATAACACATTTTAAAAAATGGATTCCTCAGAGTGAGGCTTAATTGAAGGCAAGGCATTGCCTTCTCATTATTCTCATCTGTCTTGTGTCCTTGGGCTTCACTCTTGTGTCCTTCACTTCACCCCCCTTGCATGTGAATGTCTGGTGGTGGTTGGGGGGGCAGTTGGCACAGATTGACAGTCATGCTTGCATGTCCCCAGGGCAGCCATAGCTACATTTGTAGTTTACCACAAGCAGAGTCAATATGAGTGAATGAACCATGGATCCACTGCAAGCACTTTGTGTTGATAGAAAAAAGCTGAATAAATGTAACCCATGATAATCCATTACATTAATGTAGAAGCACACAGTCAAGGGACACTGCAAGGTACAAAAAAAAAAAAAAAAAAAGTAAAAAGGAGAAGAGGAAGTTGAGTTTGAGCTACCGTGACATTCTTGCTCGACATGGCGAACTTCACAAAAGGTGATAGAACGTACATCATGGGCATGACACATTCTGGATATGGAGCTAAAAATATAGGCAATAAGGAACTCATTGCAACCCCAATTCTCACTTTTCTCAGTTACAAATGAAAATCTGATCATAGGTGTAAAATTCAGGTTAGTTGAAAACCGTTAGCAGTGTCACTAGCCCGGCTAATTACAAACCCAACTGAGATCATGTGTAAATATATGATAACCTTCTTCGGAATTTTTTGTCAACTGTGACATTGACATAAGACATATGGGGGAGAAGTAGTTTAAAAAAAGCTGGCCACTGTAGTGACCACTACGCATGAAAGCATTAGATTGTGACAGTGTCCTACTTTAAGGAAACCAGCTATTATTTTATTTATTTATATATTATTTATATTATAATAAGGTCAGGGTTCAATCCCTGGTGGTCTGCGTGGGTTCTCTCCAGGTACTCTGGCTTCTCTTACCATCCAAAGACATGCACTGAGAGGTTCATAAGTCAATCTAAATTACCCATAGGTGTGAATGTGAGAATGATGTTTGTCCCTGTGTCAGTCCTGTGATGAACTGGAGACTCGTCCAGGGTGAACTTACCTCTCTTTCTGGAACATCCCGATTCCCAGGATGTGTTGGGAACGTGCACAGACGATACCGATCCAGAATTTCTTAAGTTCAAAATAAAGTTTATTTTACCGTTCAAAAATGAACATGCAAGGTTTAACATTAAACGGATCACTACAAAACTGTTGGAAATAACAAAAAGCGCCGGTGAAAAAATACACAGGATTATCAGTAATTTTATCCTTAACAAAAAAAAACCACAACGGGAAAATCATAAATTACAAAGATAAATCAAAATCACTTAAAGAGGAAAAAATGACAATTTACAGAGAAATTTAGTCAAAATTAGAATCGCTCTCCTGAGGCAAAAAACTATCAACTTAGAGAAAAAAAGCAAATCCAGAATACAAAAACTAGGTCAATACAAGGTTCACTAGACCAACTCTTTACTTACACAAGGAATGCACTTGACTAGGAGGGACAGGAACGACGATGTTAGCCAGGAGAATACATGCGAGGGACTGACAAACAATGAAGGCACGCACCCAGACAGGTATGGGGGAAAAAAAAAAAAAAAAAAAGACAGATGACACGCATTGGGGAAATTGCAGACGAGACACAGGTGGGTGAGGAGGCTGGGAGTAAAGCTGACACACAGGGCAGGACAGGAAGTGTCAAAACAAACAGGAAAACCACAAACCCAACAGGATAAGCGTCCAGTGTGGGTCCTTGGACAAGACTTGATGCTACTTCCTACTCTAGCCACAAAGGGGCATGTGTCTCATTGTGCCAGTTAAAGCCCGGTTGTGTCAAGAAGGGCATCTGGTGTATAAAAAAAAAAAAAAAAAAAAACACTGCCAAATCAAAAATGCGAAAAAACCAAAACAATTCATCACTCTGGATTTTGCTGTGTGTATACAGGAGACACAGCCTACATATAGATAACAGCTGGATGTAGGTAACTCTTATAATAATGTTTTGCACCAGGGGCCAAACGTAGAGGCAGCTGGGGGTAAGACATGGGCATATATGTCATGGCCCCTCCCCCAGCTGTGTCAACTCTGCAGCAGCCCCCCTCCACTGAGCTCTCAACACTCCAAAGTACCCTCACCTCCCCCTCTACAGTACTTGACAATTGACACAGAGACACACTCGTCCCTCTCACCCTTCCAGGTGAGAAGCCAGCTCCGGAAGGTAAAGACCAGGAAGGCTGCGGGTCCAGATGGGCTCGGTTCCAGGCTCCTCAGTTCCTGCTCAGATCAGCTCTGTGGGATTGTTGGACATCTGTTCAACCTGGGTGTTACGTCACGGTAAGGAATTGGATCCAAGAGCAGGTGTTGATGCTAGTTATATACAGGTTTATTAAATGAATACACCGTCTCAAAACAAACTCAAATTAACGTCAGGAGTCTCTTAAAAAGGGAAAGAACACAAAATTCAAAAATAGTGATGCCTGAAGTATATAGTCTGTAGTTTTAGAAAACAAAACGAGAAAGTTATCCACAATAGTCCATTTCCAAAAAAACACAAAAATGTAATCCACAAGGAAATCCAGGGTTTTTAGGGTTGGGTGGTGGTGTAGAGGCATAGGAGTGGAGGAACACTGGAAAAAACAGAGAACACTGTGTAACAAAAAGTCCAAACAAACTCAAGAAGTCTCTACTTATCCAAACATTGAAATGACAGGAGTTAGGCCAGGTATAGTTTACCCCAGGAGGATTGAATGAGTCGGCAGCACTGAGGTAATGTCTTCAGATCCTTATATCCTGGATCTGTGATGATCTGATATCCTGCAGGTGTCGTCAATTACCTCAGCACCTGGGGAACAGGAAAAAAAATCACACAATCCTTGCCTCATTAACCCTAATCAGATGTGTCTCCATACACCCACACGCACACCATCTACATCTGGAGGTGTGCCATAACACTGGGGAGGGTACCACATCTGTGGGGGCACTCCTGAGGACCTTCTTCAACTCTGTTGTGGCACCTGCCATATTCTATGGTGTGGTCTGCTGGGTGAGCAGCATCACAGCAGCTTACAGGAAGAGGCTGAACAAACTGATAAAGAAGGCCAGCTCTGTCCTGGGATGCCCTCTAGAACCTGTGAAGGAGGCTGTCAACCTCCTCCACAGGTTAAGGAGGAGGAGGTTGACAGCCAAGCTGGCCTCCATCTTGGTCAGAGATTCCCACCTACTCAAACACACACTGATTGCAATAAGGAGTTCCAGTAGTCACAAACTGAGGCACCCCAACTGTGTGAAAGAGAGGAATTGTAGGTTGTTCCTTCCTGCAGCTGTCATAACAGAAACTGAAACTGTCATTGGTGCACAACTGTATTTCCTTTTGTATTCATATTTTTGCCCTTGTGTGCTGCAAACGTATTCTGCTGATGTAGCGGAAATTCCCCCGAGTGGGACGAATAAAGATATCTAATCTAATCCAGACCATAAAAGCCTTAATGATTGAAGTCTTGAAGTCTTCCACTACATCCAGGGAATCTCCTCAACAGGCAAAACTGAAGTTAACATTGCGGTTACTGATACCCTGACACAAACATATGCTGACGATCTCATGAATAGTTTAACACACAGTCCAGTGTTATACAACAAAGCTTAGGTGAGAAGCTCATTGATGTCTGAAGCCCCCAGTCAGTGGGAGAGGCTTTTCAGCGTGTTAATCCCACTCCTGACAAAGCCAAGCATCACTGCTGACTGAGGCACCTTACAAATTGGAGCACACAATGTTGGCAGTGACAATAGACTTACAAAGCAGGGGTAGACTTCACATAACAGCCACTCAATGAAAACAAAAGCCTTGGCCCCTTCTACTGAGTCTCACTTCCCCTCTCTGGAAAATCTAATAACCAATATTCACAGCCTCATCCAAGGCTAAAGGGTCCTTATTACAATGGATCAGCCTCAATTGATCTGTCTTTAGAAGCCTCTGGGAAAAAAATCCTATTGATTTTCTGGTTTAAAGTGAAGGCATGTGAGAAGCTGGAGCCAATGGCGTCAACCACCTGGATGACGTAGTCACATCTTAATTATGTATGGACGCAGATACAAAGAAGTGTTCGTGTAGTGGCTGTGTTTTGTAACAGCGCTTCTATTGCAGATAAACAAGGCCATTTGTCTGGCACTGCAGCAGTTCACCTGTCATTGTGACTCCAAGTGCCAGGCGGTGGTGGCCCCTGGTCAGCCATCAATTACATGCACCTCGATGATTCAACACAAGAGGCGCTGACAACAGCGGCGGTATGGGACAATGCCACAGGGATGCGTTTTGTCAGGTTTAGACTGGAAAAGTAAACACGAGAGGAAGAAAATGCACACATCTTCTGTTTGGATCGCTCGCTCTGTCTTTCCTAATAATACATCATTAGTGTTTAATCTCTTAAAAATGTTATCAGGAAAAGAGCCTTCTTCATCTATAGATTGCGCAGCAAGATATTACTGCTATTGTTTATCCATATTTGTATCTTCATATTTGGCTGTTGAGTTCAAATGTTAACATCTGACTTAAAGGAAGTTGTCTATTGGGATTTTTTTTTTTTATTGAACATTGGAACATACAAAATCAATAAACAAATCTCGTACAGAGGATATAATGACAAGAAACAGTGGATCATGTACAAAAAAAACCCAAACAAAAACGAAAAGGGATCTGTAAACCACAATTAACGTCACGACCCATGGAGCAGGACAAGAGGGCTTTTGGATTTTACAATCTATGTTTAGCAATATGTTACCAACATTTTCTGCTAAAGCAACAATAAAAACAAAACACTAAAAATGAACCCTCTCCTTGATCTCTCACAGTAAACTATGCCAAACTCAATGCAGATCTGTTGACTTAACACTCAAGGCTATAAATGCTTCCCATATTCTACAACCACTATGGGCTCAGCCAGACTTTTGTTCAGCAATACAGAGCAAAATCAATTATATGTATATCTAAATCTGGGAATTTAGAATGTTAGAATTGCTTATAACAACTTGAAGATAAGGTTAAACCAGAAGAAGACGTCTGGTGTTTGGAGTGAGCTTGGATAAACTGACACACACTCTCGAAGCACGGTTTTGACAGAAGTGACCTTCAAAAGGACAATCAATCATTCATTCAGGAGCAAATTATTTATCACTACTAATCTACTGTATTGAATGTGCCACTGTGAACCTCCTTTATAAGAGAAAATAATGGTGAGCAGGTGGTTTTGGCGCAGTCAATGATTGGAAAAAAAACTGGGTTCAATAAACAACCTGACGATAAACATGCAGATGAACCTAGTTTTATTTGACAGATTCAAGTGAGTACATTTAACATAATACTGCATATCACTGAAAAATATACCAAGTTAAACTAACAGATTGTACTGTTTATCATTGTCTTCACTGTATTTTCAGGAAGGAGAGACAAAGTTCTTTTCTTTTACACTGGGGTGTTTTTAATGTGAATATGAAAATGTACAAAATCAGGTAGAAAGAAAAACACCCTAAGTGCCAGAGGCTGGATACTCAGTCCAAGAATAACTGCAGAGACATTCTAGTGGCGAGGACCCCACATGAGAAGCTGATGAGGGAGAAGACCTTTGTAGACACTGAACTCTAAAGCAAGTGATGACTGTACAACATGAACCACTCACTGACATCAGATAGGAGGCAAGGAGTCAGAGGTAAAGGACAAAGCATGACAGGGAGTAGGAGAATGTCTTATTGATTAATTCGTCTGCCTGTCTTTCCACAGCTTGGAGTCATCTGCAGACCTTTCTTGTGCCGTATAGGTATTTTCTGAACACAGCAACGGACCCCATTAATCCATGGCGTCACTCAACTACACTGATCCAACTGTCTGTGGCTGTGATTTACACTCAGACATCTGCTGCCACAGACCATGTGTGGTGAAGGTTCACAGAAATGCTTAGGATGATGCAGGGATGAAAGATGTGATTAATATGGTTAACAGAAATGCAATGGAACAAGTAAATAAACCAATCAACAAAACCTTGCTTTGTTTTTTTTTCATAGTTTATCATTACTATGAAGAAACATCCCACTTCTTTTTTGCATCCAGTAGGTTATTTTCTCAAGGGGCAGACAACTGTTGACTTCTTCTAACCACATCTTGATTGGAAGAGGGCCATCTAATTTCCAGTTTCAAGCAATACATTTCTTGGTAATATCAACAGAATTTCTGTCAGTTTTTTCATAAACTTTTAACACCCTTTTTTTTTTTTACCACCACTGACTTCCCATTTAGCCATTGGTCTGTCTCTATCTTGTATCACTATAGTGGACATAAGGGTTGTATACATACTTGAGATAGTTGTAAATAAGGGTTGGTCAGCATGGCACAGATGTTCAACTGGAGACATGGAAGGTAGATTCCAATTAAAAAATTTTGCTTAACCCTAATAACATCAACTAGCTGGAGGTAACTGAGAAGCCCTTGTTTGTCATCAAAAACCTTTTTTCAACTGTTCTAAAGACATAAATTCTCTGTCTTTGTAACAATGTTCTACATGACATATTCATTTCACCTGCAAGGATCTAAAGTTACCTCTCTGAAGAATCATTGGTAGTAATCTGTTTCCCCACACTGGAGTTTTAGGAGAAAGAAACCCTTCCATCTCAAATATATCACTGAGTTTATACCAAACTTGGATTGAATGGATGATTAACGGCTTGTCAGTTGCCGGTTTGTTTGTTTTTTATCCTGTTTATACAATATATTCATTGGTATCTCCTCTTTCATCTCTATCCTTTTAATATCAATCCATGATGGATGGGTGCCCGAATCAAACATCTGGGCCAGAAATCTGGCTTGAGCAGCGTAGTAGTACAGCTGGAAGTTAGGGTGTTTCGAACCTCCATCCTCATAGTTCAGGGTCAGTCTATTCATACTAACTCTTGGAGTCTTACCATGCCTATGAATTGTCCAATTATTTTCTTAAGGGAGGAAAAGAATATCACTGGGGTAAGGATCACCAGTGACTGAAACATATGTGAGAATCTAGGCAGGATATTCATCTTTATAACATTAATTCTACCTCATAAGGTAAGAGGTATGTCCATCCATTTTTTTCAAATCCTCCCCCACCTTCTGGAGCAGACGGACTAAATTAAGTTTACAGAGATTTAAAACCTGTATGGGACCATTTAAAAGGAAACTTATGTTTAACTCTCTTCAAATCAAAAACAGACAACAGCGGTATCTCACTTTTATCGAGGTTCACCTTATAACCAGTATTTCCTGGAGATGAGAAAGAGTGTGTTCGGGGTTGGTCAGAAATAAAACAATAGTCTCTAAACAGATAGCCATTCGACCACATCAAAAGCCTTTTCAGTTCAAGTGACACAAACACACTTGCTTTATCTTTGTTTGTCAGATTGTGTTATATTAAACAGTTATTCGTGGATAGTTTATTTGTAATAAAAAATGTGTTTGATTGGGTTAAACCAGCATAGAGAGACCCACCTCCAGTCTTTTAGCAAACATTTTACTCACCAATTTATAATCTACGTCAAGGAGTGAGATCGGTCTATAGGAGGAGGATTTTTGAGGACCTTTTCCTTTTTTATGAATGATTGTAATAACAGCCTGGCAGAAAGACTCTGGGAAACATCCATCCCTTCAGTTTTGTTGTAGCACCTCCATCAACAGTGTCACAAGATGGTCTTGGAATTCTTTTTAAAATCCAGAGGGAAATCCATCGTTCCCTGGTGATTTATTTAGAGGAAGTGATTTAATTGCTTCCACCAACTTGGATTAGAGGTTATAATTACACCCCTTTCAAATGAAGGTGGTGGAGCTCTATGCAGATTTGAACAAGAATCTGTTTGGTTGGTTCACATGGATGGATCATTTGGGGCTCAGATATATTTCAGGGGTGTTTCTGAAGTGAAATCAGTGAATCCTAGTAAGGTCTGAGGTAAGTCTGAGTTCTGTTGTGTTTTAAGAGGTTTGAGCTCTTTGTCATTCGTGAACTTTGTCGTCTCTGTCACTACATTTCAAAAACTAAATGAAAGAGTGTCACCACTACATTTGCCTGTGCCCTGTGTCTTCTTCCCATCTCTCATTCCTGGGACTCAGCGATTGTTCTTGTTATTGCTGAGGAGCGCACAGAGGTTTTGTGTCAGTTTGTGTGCGTGTTTGACGACCAGGCAACGCTGGTGAAAAATGAGGCAGGTGGTGGCAATTTATCAACATTTGAGCAACGCATGGCATGGCGGAATCCTGGCAGAGGAAAGCAAGGGGGTGAAAGACACAGGTTGTTTCTGTGTGAGGCCATGCATGATGAAATGGAAGCAATTTCTCCCCGACTGCATCGATGAGAGGGAGAACACGTAAAAAGAGAAAGAGTGTGTGTGTGTGTGTGTGTGTGTGTGTGTGTGTGTGTGTGTGTGTGTGTGTGTGTGCGCGCGTGTGAGAGTATCTT
>JAPTHA010000001.1:24520990-24543671 GCA_029814585.1 Gymnapogon annona
CACACACACACACACACACACACACACACACACACACACACACACACACACACACACACACACACACACACAGTGTTATTTACCATGTTTTGATAGAATTTTCTTGCTTACCAAATTCTGACATTAACATATTCTGTGATATTCAGTTGGGTACATAAATGAAATTACATAAAAAAAGTCAACAGTATTTAGAAGAATAAGTGCTTAAGTCTTCCAATATAGTTCTGGCATTTTTTTCCAACTACATCTCAAATAGCTGAAAACATAAGTTACTGCATCTGACAAACCCTTACAGAAATACCAACAGGCACAGCTTAGGAGGAAAATTATACAATAAATGCTTATCCGACCTGTATAAAATCAAAACACCAAGGGTTCTGTTGTACATTCGAGCATCTGAAAATACAAATATTTCATATACATTTCTACAGTTGCACAGTTTGTCCTAGGCTTATGCTGTTATGTACTCCTTAAATGTGACTGTGAGGCAGTTCGTAGTTATGTCCGTAATGACTATATTCCCCAGGAATGGCTGGAACAAAGGGAAAGGCTCTTCTTTTCTCTTTTTGTGGTTAAAAAGAGGCGTTGTGCCATTTTCTTCCTCTGCAGTTTGTTGTTGTTTTTCAGCCTGACCTGTCATTTGCATCTCTGCTTGTACGTGTGCACAGTCCTGTGATAAAGCCTCAGGTGGCGGAGATGTTTTGGCCTGTGTTCCCATGGGAATTGACGCTTTAGGCCCAGACTTTACTATGGTCAGGTCAATGGGTTCATCTTGGTAGCTGCAGTCCTGCAGCAGGAGTGTTTGGTCTCCGCTGTTGCTTTGGGTCGGTGAGAGCATGGCATTTGGAGTGCTGATACTCCGAGAGCTCAAGAACATCTTTGCACCCACGTGCTGCTTGCCGTCCATGTCAGAGAGGTGTCGCTTAAGTACATTAGAACCCCCTTGGCTTCCTCCTTTGTTGACTGGGGAGGGGACGTCCGCATCCAAAGGCAGGGAGACCAGATTAGCCTTGGTTGTCAACTGCAAAGGCTGATCTGCTGGAGGTTGCCCCAGACCCCTGACCTTGATATGTTTATCCTGTTCTGTCACAGTTGGTTCTGGTTTAGGGCTCTGCCCCTTTTCTCGGGGGAAATTTCCATTTAATCCTGAACAACGAGCAATGAATTTGTCTTTGGGAGTTTTTGCAAATCCGTTCATGAGACCAAGCTTCTTGACTAGTTTCATCTTCTCCAGGTTGTTCTCTGTGCTGCTGGTGTCACTCCCCTGCAGCGACTTTTCAGCAGCTTCTGAATCATGTTTGATCTTCGCAGACTGCATTCCATTTTCCATGTATTTGCTCATGACGATAACGATCCGCCCGTTCTTGTTCTTATTCTTGACGATCTTAAGCTTGCTGCTGCTGACACCATTCAACTGCGATGAAATATCATCCTTAGGTTTCAATTTCTCTGGTGCCTTATGCCCGTTGAGATCAGTTGGAAGCTTCTTTAGCCCCATGGTGATGTCTTTCACTTTGGTCAGGCAGCCCGAGTCTTTGTCCCGCACCCATTTCTGCTGCAGCACTGGTGGGAGGTTGTACCCCTGCTCTGGAGCTTTAACTTCTCTGGGCTTAGCGAAAAGAGGCTCATGTATCTTGAGGTCTGGTTGGTAGTGGTGGTGCTTCTTGCTGTTGAGCTGGTAGTACAACTTTTTGCCCTTGGCCTGCTGGTCGCCCTCACGCTCCCTGCAGAGCGGCTGGTACTGGTGGTGCTTCTTGCTAGTTAGCTGGTACTGCTGGTTCTGGGGACACAGCATCTGGATGGAACCTGTCTTCTGACAGTTGTTGTCATCCAGGGATGCCTCGTGAAGGTCTGCCAGGATACTGGACCTCCGGGCAAACGAAGGGACCTGCAAGACAAGACAATTAGTGTCACCGAAAGAAACACAAAAGGTAGAACACAAAGAGCAGCACATGAAAAATTAAAGGCTTTGCCCTGGGCCCACTATTCCTGCATCTATAGATGTGTCCAATGACAAAAAGCCAGGGGCCCACAGGCTGCAGTGAGGAAACTCCTCTTGGAATGTGTGAAGAGGCCCAAACCAATGCGACCGTGGTTTTAGAAGCACTCCCTCACAGCCCTCCTACATCTCACTGGCAGCTCTTTCAGGCACTTGCTGGCCCATCACACTGACATTTCAAAGTGTCTCCTGTGGCTGTGACCTCAGCTTGGAGGAATGTCACTGGCTGCTTTGTGCCCCATCACTGACTTTAACCCATGTGTTAGGACAAACAGCCTCTAGAGGAACAAAACTGCTCCTCTGGCCTTCTGGACCACTGATTGATGCACTAAACGTTCAATTCACTTACATCTGTTAGGTTAGGGGACCGGGCACGATAAAATTAAATGCATGTAACATTTAGAAGCCCATTTATGGCAGACATTTTTATATAAATGTTTACTGCTTTCAGGCAGCAAACATAAGCCAGATCATTTCAAGAATTCAAAGAGAGGTGCATATCTTGGCAAGAACCTCCAGATTAAAGCGAGAACAAGCAACAAAACACAAATCTAAGGGCACTGTTAAGACTCCAGGTGGGCAGTTTAATTCCGTTCTTAATACATTACCTAAATATACATGCATCATACTGGCAGAAATTGGTGCCAATAGTGGTCAATAATTAACATTAGTGTTCTGAACAAGAACACAAGAGCATGAAAGCTTTATAAACCTGCTGTCACCTGTGTGTTTTTGGTCATACATTTATGAACAGTTTAACATTTTTACTTAGACTTAAATGTTCAGTGAAAAGTGTACAATAAAGTCCGAGAAAGTACATTTTCCACAGGCATAATGAATTTTTTATGTTGATTTTTGGGAGAAGTCGGCATATTATTGTGTTTCTCACCTTTAAATGATGATGATGATTATTATTATTATTATTATAATATCAGCCCTTGAAAATCCTTGATCAGTCATTGCTTGACAACATTTCTACAAGCCCTTCCTTTGGATCTTCCCTGCTTCCAAAACTTCACATTTCTTTAAACTAGTTCATAGTCTTTCTGAAGTAGTCTGTATAATTTTGAGACATAACCAGAGCATTAACTTCACAAACAACATTCACCTGAACCATGAGGTGTTTGGGCTTCGGTCCCCTCTTGCGATAACCCATCAGTTGCTCCTGACGCTCCCTATGAGAGGAGAAACAGCAGCTAATCAGTGAAACCATCGCCCAGAGATGAGTGTCTGTTGCATGGCAACACAGCGTTATGGGTGTCATCCTCAGATTTGATTAGAAAACACTGGGTCCATGTTACAGGATTGGAGTTATGTGTCCTAATGTACAGCCCTGATCAAAGAACCTGTTGAAAACAGTACAATTTGCTCTCATTGCAGAGGAAAGCCAAACTGGCAGTACACGATGGTTGACACCACGTGACAATGTTTCATCCCTAAACAACCCTGGACACAGCTGAATCCACAGGAGAGCCAGCCTCGCATGGACTTTCCTGAGCTTTCTTTGGTCTCCATGCAGGTCTCTCCACAGCAGTAACTCAATACTGCAGACCGGAGTGATGTCAGACCCCTCCCCCACCCTCCTCCCTCACATCTAATTACAAATGACGACTCAGTGTATTTTCATAGCCTGGCATTCAGACAATTTGGCTCCCTGGAGAGACACACAATTAGTTCCAATAAAATCTCTCCCTTAGACAGAGAGAGGTAATTGCCCAAACAGATGCAGAGAGATGTCAATGTTTTTCCTTGAATGTATGACCTGTGCCTACGAGGTCAATGGAAGCAGAGGATAAGGAAGGAAATAGAAACGCCAGGGACCGTTTACGTTAAAACATAAATAAGTCAATTAGACTGTCCCTCACAAGGACCTGCCTGGACACTCAGTGAACAACTTAACAATTCGCAATCCTGATAATTCCACAACTACTCATATGGAAAAGTTAGTAAGAAAAAGAACAACTAAGTCTGAGTGAAGCTGCAATAAATGTTCCAGAAACAAAAATATGAATATCAGCCAGTATCAATGATTAAAATCAAAGCACTTCCTCCAAGTATAAAGGATCATTTTTGCTCCTGAGTGAAAATGGCAATTATAATATATATGACTTACGGCTAGAATATTCAAAACAATTTAAAAAAACACCAAACTACAAAACTAGACCCAAAAAACACTGAAACTTAAAAAATAAAATTCAGTCAAAAATATGAGCAAACTAAAGCCAAAAGACCAACAACTCCACAGCATATTTCAATATTTATGACTATGTAAAATCATATTGAGAAACATTAGTACAGTCTACATTTTAGACTGTGAACACCTCTTTTTTTATATCAATATCTCTCTATTTTACATAAATCCTCCTTTTTTTGATCTGTCCACTAAATCTTTGGGGCAGGTGTGAGATTTGCAGCATTACTAATGTTTATCATTAATTCGTGTCTGTACTAGTGAAATAATATCATACCTGTGTGTGTGGACAACTGATGATGAATTCATGGGTCAATATCCAAGGCCCTATAATGTGCATTTGTTAGGGGATCAACCACCATATTTAGCTTCAGGATCAACTATTACACTCAAGGGTTTATCAGTTTGTTTTTATTAAAGAGCTGGACACAGTGTGACGGCAAAAGTTTGTGTTCAGAACATAGCAGGACTTAGATACTGCCGTTACATGCCTTTGAACCATGGAGTGTTCCAGGGGCCAGACCTGGCACAATTTCAACGTTAAAATAGGCTCTTCAACAACATTATTTTAAAGTACTACACGGGCTGTCATAACCACAGAGGGAAACCAATACAAATATTATTGTACATGCATTCACCATGAGTCAAACAGCTTTTAAATGGTGATGACGCAGGTGAGTTATGTGACTGCAAGGTGGTTGAGGACATTGCACTTCAGCATGAGAACCTGATGCTGACAAATAACTCAGGTGACAAAAGCAAACAGGAGACACTTGACAAAGTGTGACGCCTTTACTCTGGTAACACTGACCTACGTTTAACCCTTCTCTGACTTTCTGATGACACCAACATTCATCTGAACCTGAAACACAACGCTTACAGCAGTTCCCCAATGACTCCGACCTAAGCCAACTCTTTATTGGCAGAACCATGTGAAGAGGCAGAAAGTCAAGGACCTGAAGCCACTGTGATGTTGGATTGGCCTCCTCAGATCAGCTGAAGCTGCACTGAGTCATACAGATCATGGAGGAAATTACTTGACAATGTTTGAAAAATGAAGTGAACCCGTAGACAGACGAGAAACAACAACACATGCAGGAAACACTGAATTTCTATGACTCTGACTGGTTATGTTGGTGTGACCTAAATTATTAAGTGAAGACGAATGATCCAGTTATGATCTTACCGGTCTTGGAAAGCATCGAGAAGTCTGGGGTCCAGGATATTTTCCTCTGGCTCCCACGTGTTGAACCTGTCAGAGAGAACGCAGGCAGTTGTGAGGAAGCAGCGGCCTGTCAAAAAGACGACTCCGAACCTATAGGTAGACCGTGGCACAAACTTCACGGGCCGAATTCCACCAGAGCTCATGCTTGTGGGCGTGTTCGCGGTGTAAACAGCACGCTGAGACACAGTCCCTGTGAACGCAAGCGTAATAAATCACGAGTAACTTTTACACACAACTATACAGGGCGGCGGTGGTGGAGGAACTGTCCCACCGTCCATTCAACCGGAGATATACGAGCATTTCTAAACACCCCCCCCCAAAAAAAAACAAAAAAACAAAACCACAAAACCCCACCGGCTTCAATTATAGACCAGTCTTTCGTTAATTGGCACACTGGGGATTGCATACAATGTAAAACCACATCCATCATCGCGACCAACGCGCCAAGCGCCTAAAGCAAGAACGCGTAACCGCCCATATCCGCGCTCACGCTTGTACAAACACACGCATCCAGCTCGGTTTTGAATGTTAATATTGTGTCATTGCTGCACATTGATATCTTGGAAGATGACTTACTTTGGAGACCATCCTCGCCACTTGACCAGATACTCAATCCTACCCTGTAAATGGAGACAAATGGGATTAGGCTACTTTTACGCACGCAGCAGGAGCCACATTCACTGTGTACAGCAGCATCATCTCAGATATTATGTTAACGGGGGAAAACAGCCATGTGATCCATCACAGAGAAGCAAAGTCGAAGAGGAATAACCCCCCCCCCCCCCATCTCTAGGCACAACCATTCGGAATGTCCTTCAGAGCTCTCATGACCAACCTTTCTGCTCCGCTTCTTCTCGATGCTCTCCACCGCAAAGACGTGCTCTCCCGCGGCGGGTAGCTCCATTTTCCCGACCACCAAGAACCCACTCTTGTATTCCCCCCCCTCTTCTTTTTCTGTATGTTTCCGACACCTGATCCTCGCTTTCGGCTCGGTTTCTTTCCCTTCTGATGTGAAAAACAAGAGGCTCTCCCTCCCCTCCTCCTGTTTTCCCTGCACGTCTTCCTCCCTCGCTTTGCCTCAAGTCCTCGGTCTGCAGCTAAGTTGAAGCCGCAGCTAGAAAACACTTTATGCAAATAGTCGTTCAGTGACGTCAAAGCAGGGGAGGTCATTGGGGCGGGGGTTATTCCAGTGGAGCGTTCACTGACGGTGGGAAAAAGAGTCCTCACGACCAATGGCGTATCAACAATGTTCCGAGGCTGCTCCGTTGTTGCGTTGTGGTAAACTTTTGCAGACATTGTCATAAATGTTTCAGTGACCTTGAAAATGAACATGACATTAAAAGGATTAACTAATTATTTATCTATTTACGGTATACAGTTTGGTCCGTTCGACTACGGCATGAATTAAACGTTCACTGGCTAAAATGTAATGGGATTGAAGAGACGCTAGTTTTTGTAATATTTATAATCATTATTTTACCTGTACCAAGAAAGTAGGTTGCTGATCAGTGACTAACCTATAATGTTGCACAATGTATCTACAGTACTTTTTTTCTTCTTTTTTCTTCCTCTATTTTATAGTATGTGACCTCAGCAATGTGGTATACCATCACCTATATGTTTCAGAGCAAAGCAGAGGTAAGACCATAGAGAATACATAAATAACAAATAATTCTGATAAAAATCCTAATAAAATAAATAATATAGAAAATTACTAGAACAGATTGATTGACAACCAGCCCTACAAAGAGAGGGTGGGATGGGTTTGCTCAGCAACAACATACACTGATCCTGTACACATATATGCACATTTGCGATATCATTATCATTAATAACACTAACTGGCTGAGCTGGCATAATGCCTTTATTACATGAAGGTAATGAGATCCATTAGTTCCATGCGATGCATCCGATTTCTTTGAATCACAATTCATCCATATTTCTATAAAGTGCAAATAGATACATCCAAAAATGTGTTTAATTAAGTCAGTCTCATTGCATTAATTCAATAAGGTTGTATATTTCTGTCACACAAGATCAGGACTGACATTCTCGTCCCTTCTTTAATCTGTACATAATCCCTTTACAAGTCTTTCTTGCTACAAAAGACAATAATCCCTGAGCTGCTATTCTTTTACAATAGTAAACTTTGAATAAGACACACATCTGTCAATATGCTTGTGTCATCAGGCATTTAACGCTGTTGGTATAACAAAGTACTTCTTAATTCACACATGTTTAGCCAAAACAAATTCTTCTTCAACATTTTTTAGGCAAATACACAATCACATCAAAAGAACTATAGTCAAAGTATGCAGATGCTTCATCATCACAGTCACATTGACCTTGACCACCGGGGGTCTTTGTTCACATTCTTTCAAAGAATCCCGGTGTCTTGTTGTAATCCCGACAGGGACCAGCTGTCATACGTGAATGTAAATAACACGCATTGCTCCAGTAATGAACTCTTTTAAATCCATTTTACATAGGTGATATATTTTCGACACCAAGAAACTGAAAATTGCGAGCTGAACTGAGGCCGTGAACGCATCTTCTCCCCTGGGTGAGGAGCTGATCGTCAGGAACAGATCTCACTGAAAGTGAATGATTTATCCGTAATCACCATGGCCTGAATATGCTCCTCTTCTCGTGGCAGGTCGCCAAGGCCTTTCCCTCAATTTATCATGTTTTTCCCTCATGACATTTAAGTACTTCAATCAGTGCGTCTATTTCTATATGTGCATCCTCGCGCCACCACCACAACCTAAACAGGCGGGTGTAATTAACGTGTGTTAAATTATTTGCAAATCATCATTAGACGACCTGATACGGCTTACACACGGAGACAAGGCCGGTAGATGTGAGAATGGCTTATACCTGCCACCAAACACCTGGCTGGACTCCCGATGAACCGTTGTTATTGTGTGGGACACACCGTAGGACGAGAATCATGGCATCCAGAGCCCATCCGCTGCCAATTTGAAGGAGTAGATTTACATCCTCTAAGTCAAGGTCACACAAAGAGATGACGTGTCAAACGGTAGACTGTCGACCGAGGATTTGTGGTGGGAATTGCGCTGCGTTAGAAGACACCCTCTGGGCGTCAGGCAGCCGATGTAGGTCAGCATCTTCCATCCCTGACGGGATCCCCCCCCACCTCCTACTCCCCGGACTGGTTGTCTGAACCGGCTCCGACCGGAAGCTGAGGAGAGACACAACATGAACGTCTATGGCACTAAACCTTTAGTTTCCTCTGAATCAAGGTGGCACTTAAATGCAGATGCCATGCAAACCTGCGCAAAGGCTTCCAGATGATGTGTCCACCTGCTGTTAACTCACACCATTCCTAGTTATTTTCTCCTCACCGACTATATTCACATCTACAGAGATCTATGTGTTTCTTTCCGAATCAAAACCTGAAGTGCTTTACAGCGCCGTCATTGCATTGTTTCAGCCAGTGCAATGAAATTAAATTCAGCATCGGAAGGGTTAAAGTGCAGGGTTCCCTCAGGCTGCAGGCTGGGCCTATAGCGGAGAGGCACGGCTCACTGTCCTTATAAGGCAGTCGGCGCAAATCCGCGCTGAAATGTGACAGCAAGTGAACGTGGTGACGTTTTCAGTGTGCTTCAGGTGCTTGTGTGCTTCAGGTAGCCTTTCATCAACACTGTGACTGCATCCATCACGAGCATCCGTATTGCTCCTCTTTCGCTTCCTTCACGCGTTGCAGTGTCGGCGCGCGCGCTAGGCAGGCGTAGCGAACTGCGTAGCTTGTAATTTAACTGCACCTTTAATTAATTAAACCACACGACGGTTACCTTAAGTCAAAGCAAGAAAGCTGCGAAAGGAGTTACACCAGCGAAACAGCCTGCGGATTTTTATTGGCCGTTGTAGACGGGCGCACGAGCCTTCAGGTGCCACCTGTCAGGCTCAAACAACATGGACATTCGTCACCCGGCCCGTGTCACCCGTGGAGGTGGAAGAATGGGTTGCCTTCCATAGATCTGTATATATATATATATATATATACACACACACACACACACACACACATTCACACATACACCATCTGCACAGGGCACGTGCACCACGTGCAGTTGGAATGTGATGCAGCATGTGGGTGTGACATTAATGGAAACCTGAAACTTCACCTGAACATAAGCGGCACACACGCACTCACACCCACACATACATACACACTTACCTGTACTTGTAGCATTGTGAATAAGGAATATTAAACTAAAAATGAGATGCAGACATTGAACAGATTTCATCAGGTTTGTTCACAGAAGTCATGCAGGAGTCAGTACATCTGGTGAAGGTTCTTTGCACATCCTCCAGAAGAAAGGATAGAAGAAAACGTCCAGGGCCTCAAGTAGGAGGCATACATACGTACAAAAATATGGTGTACAATCTCTTCCACGGTCACGCTCAGATGTATTAAGAGTGAAATCTTTACGAAATATGATTGACTTGCCACAAAGCATGATTATTAAAAATCTACAGCTCATAAAACACACAAGCACACAAAAGTCACACGAAGAGGAGAACAGACAGGTTTGGTGTCTTTTGGTAATTGAGGGATTATCTTCAGTCACATACAGAACAATACATACAGAAGGCAGTGAACAGTCAAATTGGGAGGAAAATGAGACTTTCAATTCAATTCCTATATTAATTCCAGAAAATATAATTTACGTGATAGAGCAGTAACACATGTAGCTCAAATATAAAACTCAGAGAAAATTCACTGTCATTCACAAAGATTATTAGACAGATTTACCTTTCGCAGTTTTTAAGAAGTTTTTTTTTTTTTTAACAGACTATTGAAGTGTGAACATGTTGTCATTGGTACACCTTCAAGCTTTACTAGTTGGATCAGACACGTTAGACGTATATAAAATGAGTCATTGTACCGACTGCACATAATATGTATAACATGCATTTGAAGCATGAAGACAATAGTTTGTCATAATCTCTGGGCTCAGGAAGCATCTGTAGTTGTCACTGTAAAGATCAGAAAAACAAAAAAGGAAAAAAAAAACTAAAAGAATGAGAGGCAGTTGTCTTGCAGTGGGTGAGGATGGGAGCTGATGGTCGTGAGCAGAAACGTGAATCTATGAACGCTGTGACGTCACTGCTGTGCCTGTGAATGTCAACATCTGATGAAGTTGACATTTCCACGGGGGAAGAACTGACGCCGTGTCTGCGTCAGAGCTCCGTCAACACAGATCAAGTAACAGTAAGGGAAAAACAGGAGGATGGGGCATTGAAGCAATTCTGTTTCAATGCCTTATGAATATTATGAATATGTCGATGGACTGGAAACCCCCCCCCGCCACACACACACACAGTTCATGTTCAAGTATGAGGGAGTTTTGTTCTCGTGCTCTGCTCATAAACACATTTTAGTTTTCCACCATATACAAAATAACTGTACTTTTCCAAAAAAATGTTTTTTTTCTTTCACAGGTGACACTCATAACATAACTTCATATTTACATTTTATTAGGAAGTTCTGCCATTGATTGTCTCGAATGTTAAATACTGTATATTGTAGATTAAACATGAATGAAAATGGAGTAAAATATGACTTAAACTGATTGAATTTCTGATTGAAAATGGGCCAAAAATCAGATTTTTTTCATAAAATAAAAAAGAACAATAAAAAGAACAAGATAAAGTTCAAACTGCAGATAAATGTGTCCAAAACCATATCCACTTTTATTCTTCTAACAGTATAAACAGACTCTGATCCTGTTCTGCTTCGGGACACTTCCATATGTGGTCAAATCACAAATCATGACTTCTATGTTTCTCTAGGTTGAGATTCAAATGAACTCGACCCTAATCATGCGCAATAATTAAATATTAAAATACTCATTCTACTTACAGTGACTACTTGGTAATACTGTACATATTACTGGATGAATTTAGGAAGGTCTTTAGGATGGAAAGAACAACTTACATTGAAGACAGGACCGATGGAGGGCGTCTACTGTGGTTTAATTCACAATTCAAATTTAATGACCAATTTTGCAGAGTAAAACGACAGCGAATGACCTTCAAATAATCGTAACTGCACAATTGCTTCTGGGGTTAATACCAAAAAAATAACACAACAGTATGAAACTTTTCACATTTAAAAACAGTCTTTTCCTAAAATGTGAAGAACCTCAAACATGAACCTGAAAAGTTGAAAGAAAATGAAGTACATTTGTACCAATTTGGCCTTTTTCATAACTGCATTGTGCATTTGCTGATCCACTATTGTGTTAATAATACTATGAGGCGTAGTAGTAGTTCTGTATTTCAAATTCCAAAAGTTAAAAAAAGGACTATTACTTAATGTTTGTGTAGTAATGTGTGTAAAGCATTTGTATAAACATTATGTTAAGGTATAATGTTAAAATTGCAGCCATTTTTCTTGTGAAATTTCATTTTTTTTTAAAGAAAAATGGTAGTTTGTAAAATTTGATATTTTGATAGTTTGTAAAATATATTAAATTAATGTGGTAATATCATTTGATTTTTCATAACAATGTTTTAATTGAACTAAAACATATAGAAAAACTTGGATTATGTACAGTGAGTCAGATTGCCTTTGTGTGTTTTCAGAGCAGTCCAGAGGAGCAGTGCAGCGGCCGACCGGCCATCACATACAGTAACTGTTTATGATCATCTGGGAATTACAGCTGTTTCAACTCCATCTCATACAAATCAAATAAGTGAGTCACTCTTGCAGTTGCGTTTTCACAGCAGCGCGAGCCTGTACCTGGTGCCTTTTATGAGTTTTAGTGCCAGTGACGGATGATGAGACGTGAAAGCAGCAGCTGTCTAACATTTTATGAAACTGACACTCGACATTTGATGTGACGTGTGCCTGCGTTGGTGGAAAAACCCCACTCACCAAATGCATTTCACTCCTAGGACAGGAAGTTAGGGTGCAGTTGTTTTAGATGAATTGAAACAGCAGGAGTTTATTAAATTACTACTACTACTATTAGAGCTACCGCCCAACAGTCGGGCCTCCCTCTGTGTGTGTTGACATATGATTCATGTTCCTGACTCACCCAGGTGACACTCACACTGCTCCTAAAAAGGCTTCAGATGCAGAGAGCGAGCATCATTAAATGTAATTTACATGCAGTTAGGAACTCATCATACACTGGGGGTATTTTTATCTGGATTGATGACGTAGACGTTACACATTAGTCAGAGGTGGAGATGAGTCCCACAGGAGGCGGTGCTCCCTCCTATGTCAGCCACATCTACATGTAGGATGAGAGCGGGGGGGATACATGGTTTGACGTCCTAGTGACGCACTGCTTATGTCCACATGGAAGTCATACAGGTGTGTTGTGTGTGTGTAGGCGACAGGTCACTGTCACGGATGAGCAGTGACTGTTGTGCTGTGTGACAGTCTGCATCTGAAGATGAATGTGACTTGCCTCATACAAGTTGACGATCATATCTGTGGATTTTCTACTTATTTGCAAACAATGACGTGGCTCATGTCATGCCTGAGTGAGTCACAATCTGCCTGTCAGTGCATGTGACTCTGGAGACTGACTTCTGTTCTGGTTTATGCCACTAATCAGTTTCAACTCCTGAAACCTAGTGCACACAGGGCTGTTCTCTCCCTAAACGAAGGTGGAGTTGTGTTATTTGTCTGTTGTGTTCAAACCAATGGATGAAGTCATCGTGAGAATAACTGAGGATGTGGCATGAGCTGATTTCTCTGGACAGGTTTGAATGAAACCACCCGTAAGAGCAGACAGTGATGAAAGTCAGAAGAACAAGAGGGAGAAAAACACCAGACAGTCTTCTACCCGACAATTTAATGAAAGGAAATTGTCCTTCTAGAGAGTCAGTCTCTTACTCCTCATGTTTCTCCAGCTTCTCTTCCTTCCTTCTCCTCCTCCACCACTTCTTCTTTCTTCTCCTCCTCTAGCACCTCGTCTTCCTCCTCCTTTGACTTCATCACACTCAGATTGTCGCATATTAAAGGTAAAATAAGTTAGAAAATGATATTTATTTTTAGAATTATTTTCTTTTTAGCTGCACTTTCCTGTTTTAAAAACCCCAAGAGATAAGAACTAGCACCACTTTAAAGGACCACTGTCTCCTTCTGCATAATGAATTCAGCCTGTCCTTTTTGAATAGCAGTTTTAAAGCCTAATAGGTCTAAAACAAAAGTCCTATAAAATTAAACTTTGTTCCCGCACTTTTTAAAGTCAACAGAGGTAGTCGCTATTCTGTCAAGAAAAAAAATATCCACATCAAGTTTAATTTACAAAGCACTACTGTTAAAGCTTCCAGAGTTTGTTGAGGATGTTTCACCTTTCATCATTTAGTGTTAGCCAATTATTGAAAGTATGTACTGTCCTGTGCAGCTCTTAATTCTTCGTGATTGTCAGATGACTGTGGCAGTTATATAATGAGGACAATACAGGTGGTCCTCAGATTATGTCCGAGTTCCGTTCCTATGTCGGCGACGTAACCCGAATTAGTCGAAACTAACCCCTATAACATGGGGTTATGTGCACATGCTCAGTGACTCCAGTGATTGGACTGTCAATCAAGTGACAAATTTCATTCACTTCAGGATGATAGGCTGATACCTACATTTTAATGTCATGTGATCTACCTACAATACCTACACGATCGAATGGTAGATCGCGATCGACGTATTGGGCACCCTGGATATTAGGTGAAATTGGATAATTTCTCACGGCACACCTGACGGTCTCTCATGGCACACTAGTGTGCCGCGGCACAGTGGTTGAAAAACGCTGGCGTAGTGAATAGCAGTGTTCAAAAGGAAATGACAACGATCAGGCACAGGTTTATAGGTGACATCTACTAGACCTGCACGGACCCTGGTCCGACGCCAACCTGGACGGACGGGTCCTGGGTCCGGGTCCGCTGACCCGGGACCGGTCGCGGATGCGTACGGACCCGTCCGTGCAGGTCGGTGTCGATGTCTCCTATAAACCTGTGCCTGATCGTTGTCATTTCCTTTTGATTGTCTGTTGGTGTTTCGTGGAAAAATCACTATGTCGATGTAAATGGTCCAAGAGTCACAAAAAACCACACAACATTTTTACAGATTTTCCAACTCAGTGACACCAGGCACCAGGTTAAAAGGCACACCGTTGGTAGTGTGACTCAGGATTTTTTTCAATAAAAAAATGTACCGTGGCTCAAAAAAGGTTGAAAAACACTGCACTATGCTATAATGCAACAGTACTGTATGTGGATGGAGACAAAATGGCGGATCTGACTCTGGCAACGTAAAGTCGAAACAATGCAAGTCGAGTGCGACGTAACCTGAGGACCGCCTGTATCTTACCTGTATGTGCAATACTCATTTGCGCAATAACTAACTTATTCATGAATATGTACAGTATATATGTACATATCACATACAAATGTATTTATCTAATACTTCTACAAGTATATTCTGTTGGTTCTTCTTTATTCTGTCCTGTCAACTGCAGCTCAACGGAGTCCAGGACAAATTTCACTACGAGGACAATAAAAGTATATTTTTATCTTTATCTAATCACAATAAGGTTCATAATATTTTTTTTTTTACATCCCTAGTTGCATTATTGATAACGGAGCATCGGATCACTGCATCAAGTCTTCATCATATCCCAAAGAGTCCCGTTGTTATGGTGGCTATTCCATATGAGACTGTTTCTCCCCGAATCATTCTGTCACAAGTCTGATTATTCTGATCAATCATGGTATTGTTCAGTCTTTTTGACATTACAGAAATGAGATGCTACTTGCTGCAGTTAGAGGTAAATGCATAGACTGACCCAAAAAAGTAACTATATAAATGATAACTAGATAATTTGGCTAAGCATATAGTTCAGATCATTCCTTCAGATTCAGATTTCCTTTATTGTCATTGCACAGACCAATGATCTGGCAACGAAATGTCATAAAGCAGCAGCACAGAGTAGGAAAAAAAGGGCAGAGCAGATGATTAGATAAGATAACTTTATTAGTTCCCTGCGGGGAAATTTCAGGTTACAGCAGCACATATAAGACAAGACACACACACAGAGATACTGCAAATATGATGGAAAATAAGAGTAAATCATAATAATATAAATAAATAAAGAAAAGAACAGATTGAGTGCAGCAATAAGAGACAATGTCAGATATAAAGTAATATACAGATCAATAGTTATACAGATATATAGTTATACCACTACAAAATTGAAATTCTTGCACAACATAGACAATATGTACAGTAAACATGATTGAAGTCTCAGAGTTGATGATGATAGCGAGGGCAGTGACGCGTTCTTCGGAGCTGAGAGATGTAGTGACTGTCGTAGTAGGCTGCCGTTAGCATAGCGCTTTATCTCCTAACCGCTAACCATTATCCTAGCCGCAACAGATCACAACCCCTAACTCATTCACACGCATCTCCAGTGCCCCCCCCCCATTCTTCCGTCCGCTTTCACAGCAGAAAACCAACCAAAAAATTAATAATGTTTTAATTGCAATAGCTTACAATAACTGATGCAGTTTTTTGGGGTGTGCTGAAGACTTCTTGAAGCAATCCAACTCTCCATCATCAATATTCAAATGTTAATGCAATTACAGTTACAGAAAACATATTATGAACGTTATTGTAACACTACACAAGCATTATGTGGCAAAAATTATGGCACAATGAATGTCTTCTATACTCAAAACCAAAGGTGGTGCTGTGAAATATTGTACATGCAACTTTTTTTTTTTTGGCCAGGCAGGGTATATACAAAACTGTACCAATATTATTTAGTAAATTTAATTAGATACAGGATAACAACAAATATTAACAGAGTACAAGATTTTACCCATGTTTGTGGACAGCCAATGTGTGGAATAGCTTAATTTAATACCCCTAGTTATAAAATATTTAGACAGTAGCTGAAAAACATGCTAAACAAAACCCTCCGGTTGATAAGTAAAAAAAAAAAAATCTATATAATATATACTAGTCGAGATCCTGTGAGAATCAAACTGTGTACATGAACTACTGATATTTACAAACGAGCCACTTTGTTGCCATGAATAAACTCCTTAACAAACACTTATCCATATCCACTTATCCTAATTCATGCTCACGCAGATAATTTCATCCCCTGAATCTGTACTGCATTTACTATAATAATGACAACAGATAAAAATAATGACACGTGAACTTTGCATAAATATACTTGACATGAATAAAGATTAGATTTTGAGCAAATATGAGGGAAAGTAAAAAAAATACAGCCAGCAATTGCCTGTTATCTCACTACGAGTTACAATTACACACTGTCAGCATGACAATGAGTCGCATGATATTAATTTTGCACTCGCTGTTATTGCACTTTTCCATCTATAGCAGAAATCCAGGGCCTCATATACCATTTCCTTTATCCCAGTCACCTCTACTTTGCCGTGCATTCATGATGACATGCTAACTGGTGGAACACAATACCTCCACAGGAAATACGACATTAAAAGATTATTTCTTGTGAGTTCTGAAATGTGAAGCAGGTGGAAGATTTAGTTTTGTATCAGATGAAGTGAAAATTAATGAGGAATTGGAGAATTCTTCAGAAGAGGTGATGAGGTGAATATTTTTAAAAATGCTCTGTTATTTGAAGCAGCGGTTAATGAAAATGTCCGCATTTTGTTAGTCTACACTGCACAGTTAATGTGCTGTTGTGCACTGTCCATGCTCAAATAAAACCATACCATGCCATATCCTACCACTATATACACTAAAGTATTGCAGTGCACTCAGTTCAAGTGTTTTTCTAACAAGAGTCTGGCCCGCAAAACGGTAATCACAAATTTTATATACCTCCAACCTGACAATTTATATTGAAATTATGAGCCAGTTATTGCTAACTTTGCACAAATGACTCTCAGTATTGAAGAAATAAATATATTTTCCAAAATTGTATGAGTCACATATTTTTGCCAGTGTGACTGTGAAAATGGGCTGTGAAATGGGTATTAAATTCTGCTCCAGGCAATCTTAAAAAGGTCTCAAAGGTGACTTGTAGGAACCTCGTGGTAAACATCTTAAAAGGACCTTAATATCCAATGGTCACTATAACAAACTATGCCAGTTACATTTAGGGTCACCAGAAATGCGTCTCCTGAATGAAACTAACTGTACACTATTAATAAATAAATATATGACTTGAAACAGGAAGGATCTGATCAAAGAATACATACAGTATCTCACAAAAGTGAGTACAACACTAAAGAGCCTTTTTTTAAGAGTTTTTTTTAGCCTTTTTTAAGCCTTTTGATACAATAGTCAGTGTGCAGCTTTTATGTTCGCTCAAAATAACTCAACACACAGCCATTAATGTCTAAACCACTGGCAACAAAAGTGGGTACACCATTACGTGAAAATTGCCAAAGTGAGACAGAGCTGGTCGCAAATATTCACCATCCTACTCTGAAAACTGTATCTCATCCACTATTACTTGGTAATGCAACTCTTAAATCACATCAATCCTAAATCAATCTAATTAATTTTTTTTTACCCTGCAGTTGTATGTGGTGTTACCAGTACACTTGCATGCAAAGCATTCAAATGCAGTTACCATAATGTTTATGAGGGTCAGCTGCATTTCTTGAGAATTAATGAATGCCAGAAACAAGCTTCATTGTTTCTGACACAATATTTGATTACTCTTGATAAAATTTGATAATTGGCAGAATATCAATTGAGTGGCGAATGATTGCTATTGTATATACTTCCCTACAACATCTTTCGCATCCCTTGTGAAATTTCCCCTCACGGGATCAATAAAGGTATATTCAATTCAATTCATGTAACCCATAGCTCTGAGATAACGTGAATGTTTCTTCATTCCCTAGATGAAGTTAGCCTTCATAGAACCAAGCTGTTTTTTGGAAATTGTCCTTTTGAAGGAATAAACGGTCAACATCGTGCCATATCTATCAAAATCTCTGTTTCCATCCTCACACGGTTGTGTAATTATCCATCATTCTTAACAAGACACATTTCAATTTTTACTCTCTGGCTCTCAATGCCTCCGTCCCTTCCCCCTTATTCCACCTCATTTTTAAAAGCCACATATTCCCAGCCTGTCTGTCTCAGTTGCACCATGCCAATGAGGGACTTTTTATTGCACTGAGATTGAGTGCAGCCAAGCAGGTCCTGGCTGGGGCCAGGCTCACAGCCCTCCCCTTCTAACAACTACCACCATACCCCAGTCCACATGCCTGCTCTGGATTGGCCCTGTCACCGAGAAGGAGATTACTTGTCTTTGCTGCCCTTAATTGCCGACAGCAGCTGAAAAGAGCCAGAGAGAGAGAGAGACATTGTAGAGAGGGGAGGGGGTACAGTATGGGCTTCTTGAGCTGTTACTTGAAAAGCTTGGGCACAAAGGTTTGTATTCCTGCTGTCAGATGCTGTATTAGGTGGTTTTATTAAGATGGATATTGTTTTCAAGAAATACTGCTACTAACTAATGTTATTTTGTGCCGTAACAAGACTGAAGACTGCCTTATATAGAACCCACATGAGGGATAAGGACAAGACACTCATACTAAATAGACATTATTTTAATATGAGGATATGTTGGTAGAGCAGTGCAGTCCACTGTGCCCTCTCACAGCCCTTTAAGCCTCCGTTATTCTTTATAGCCAAAGGCTTCCTTCGAGCAGCCTTTTTACTTTTTCCAATGAACTTGTGAATTTCGTATTATTACAGTTGGATATTGTTGAATTCCCTCTGGCTTGATCCCAGCAAATTAAATAGTGGGCAGTTTATTGAATTGGCAGTCTCTAAAGAAGCAGTGAAGCTGGATGGTTTTTTTTCACTTCTTCTCTTTGCAGCGTTGTTTTATATTGCGATTCCAATTCAGCTGTGATTTTAGTGTTTTGAATACTTATTTAAAGTATGTTGTCTACTAACTCCCACTTTTCCAGGTTCATCACATATTATCAAAGTGTCACTAGATGTCTAGCCTGCAAATAGAAAGAGGCTCCTGTTAAAACTGTTTGACTACATAATTATGCTTCTCATTTTCTGTCCAATGCAACCAGCTAATCACAAACATTTTTTTTGCTGTGAGTAGTAAATTATTGTGCCTGAAATATGCATTACTGGGCAGCTGCAGTTCAGCAGAACATGATGAGTGGGGCAAAGATGAGGTGGATCTGTATGAGGAAATATTGAAATACTGATACACTTGAGGATCAAGATATCCTGATTCCTGGTACCATGTTAATTCTCAACACCATGTTCATTATGTTTGTAAAGTACCTGTGTAGACAAGGCTGGCTACTTAACGATTATTGGGATATTTTACGCTTATATCATGATACGGAGTATATACAGGTACGGAGGTAAATTTCATATACCTCCGTGGGTAAATGTAATTCCAAGTTTTGAAAAATGCAAGACATTGTCACATTTTTTGTGCATGCTAAAAAGAGAAAATGACTGTGAAATGATTTCAAATTACTTTGGGTTAAGCGTCTTTTGTAGATTCTTGAATCATGGCGTTTCTGCACATCAACAAGTATCTATGTATTTTGCTGCTGCGGCAATAATCTCTTTCCATTTTAAACTGTTAAATCAATCTGTAAAATCTTTGAACCCTGTTCATTGGTGTTTATGAGAAAAGTACAGGCTGTTGAATCTTCATCTGGCTCTTTAAACCAGCATTTGCTTCAATTAAGTGCATTAAAAACGTTGAGTTCACATCTGTCATTGAAGCAATACATACTCACACACACTCCCCATTATCCAGAATGCCTCCCATAACACTCTGAACAGAATTCAATGCGACTGTCATTGTCACTTGTGGTGTTTTCATGTGCTTAATGGTTCCTTAATTCAATACCTGTGTTTGTCAGCCAGCTCAGCCTGAATTGCATTTGTAAGCAAGTCTACTCTGAATACATTAGATGATTCCAGATAAATATGGAGGGGTATAGCAAACCTCCATGACATACAAGTGCAATATTTTGTGGCCTTTTGATTAACGTGGTATGGAAACAATTATGTGGGGGAAGTGGTGACGTAGATCAGCACATTCAAGCTTTAAATGCTAATTAGCAAATGGAATTTTGAAAGAGCAGGCAACTGGCAGGGTTTCACATGAGCGCACTCAAGCTCGTACTGCAGTTAAACTAATTTCTTTTGAATTTATCAAGACACCCTCCATTTTGTTTCTTTGAATACCTCAGGTTTTTCAGCCATCTTGAAAAACGTGAGGTTTTTTTGGTAATATCAAAAGAACCATATCAAACATATCTTTTCAACCCATACCTCCTGCCACTTCCTACCTTATGAATTTTATCTGCTCAGTTTCATTTTTAATTGGTATTTTTTCTTTATCTTTTCTTAGACAGAGGAAACATTTTTCGTTCCCCGGATTCAGATCAGGAATTTGATTCCATCCTAGCACAGTCTGTTCGCACTAACCATCAGACTACTAACTTTGCAGGGAAACGTTTTTTATTTATTTATTTTTATTGGGTACCAGACTAGTTAGATATTTGGCCACGATGTCTATTTGGGAGGAGAGTTACCCACAGGAATAAATACACAGATTTAGGATTAATCCATTATAATACACAATTGTACAAAGCTAGGTTTAACTAAATTATTTAAACATTTGTGTATGTATTCTGTGTCTGAGTTTTATTTTCAGTTACATGTTTATTAATATTAGGTTTGTCTTAAGTTATTCAGAATTCTGTTTTAGATTAGGGTATTTACAGTGGTGGGCCGTGCATTTCAGACCTGGGCCTGCAGGGATACCCTACCCGACTTTATCTACCTCTTAAAACCATAATTTTAATCCATGGCTCTACACATGATGCATTTAGACCAAAACACATACAACTGCATCACCTGAACATAATGTCAAGTACAACAGAGATATATTGGTCTACTCAGTAGACTAATAACAGTGAAACAAAAGGAACTGACAAAGGAGCCGGCACGGCTGCTGGTGTCCGCCCCTGGGTGCGGTCCGGTGCCATGCGATCTACCCACAATATGTTACTATCCATTTTCGTTAATATATTTTTAATAATAATATTAACTTACTTTTCGGAGCCTGCCACCCAGGGGTACCATTCATAGTTATCAACTTGAAAGTGTTGGATAAATCCTTTTTCCTGCTGAGTCATTCTTGCTAATGGTCGTCCGGCCTCTCTTTACAGTGTTTAGTTTTTCTTGAGAATGGCGTTGTAATTAAATCTGCGACCAAATCAATATCTTCGCCTCCTTCAGCCATTGTGGGTTGAAAAAACTCAAACAACTTGTCACGCTACACAAATGATCAATTTCTTTATTTCCTGTTTATCACATTAACGTGTCTGCTCTGCACAGCTTTGCATAGCTCCGCCTCTCTCTATTGCGTATCCAATCAAAAGACTTGCATGCACTGACGCCATGGTAGGCCTGGTAGCTGGCCCCAGTGAAGCCAAACTTGACGGTGATTGGTTAATGCCACAGGTCCATTCCCATTCACTTTAAGCTACTATGCGCCAGCACTGTCGCTTCTGGAGGCCTAGAGACAGATTTTGGACCCTGGCAACACATGATTGTGAATAATGATTGGATTAAAGCTCTAACATAAACCTCGCCCTCCAAATCTCCACCTGAGGCTGGAAGCTGAGCAACCAACTTTGGAAAGCTATGAAATGAAGAGTATAGACCATGGGGAATAATTTAATAAATATTTGTGGAAAAAATATATATATTAAAAAAATGTATATATTCTAGGGGTGTAAATCACCAGTTTCATCACGATACGATATCGATTCTTTGGAGAACGATACTATATTTGCCGATATCACAAAGTTTGCCACGATACGATACGATTTAGTGACTTGCGATCGATATGAGACAATATTATGTGTCTATTTAACAAAATCAGTTACATTTATATCAGCACAGAAAAATCAAATAAAATATGCTTTAACTATTTTATTTTTGAGATCTTCAAGAAATCAGACATTTGAACAAAAAAGTGTCTTTCTCTCTTTGTAAAGTGAATAAACTGCCACATTATAAATGCAAAGGCTTTTCCACTTAACTTAAAGTGCCATAAATTGACTTTCCAGTATGAACATAATGCAGTCCAGTCCTCCTGCAGATATCCTCTACACTTTGGGATACACATTTTATTAACCAAAGAAATTCAAGTTTCAGAACAGGTTTGAACAATACTTTACAAATGAAATATGAAATGGCAGATGTGAT
>JAPTHA010000001.1:24634400-24664083 GCA_029814585.1 Gymnapogon annona
ACTTTTCTCCACCCGTCCCATCCTGCCTGCACACGCTTCTTCACCTCTTTTCCACACTCTCCATTGCTCTGGACTGTCGAACCTAAGTACTTAAAATCTTCCACCTCCTTTATCTCTTCTCCCTGTAACTTCACTCTTCCTCTTGGATCCCTCTCATTCACACACATGTAATCTGTCTTGCTACGGCTAACCTTCATTCCCTCCCTTTCCAGGGCCACCTCTCCACCTCTCCAGTTTCCCTTCTACCTGTTCCCTGCTCTCACTACAGATCACAACGTCATCCGCAAACATCATAGTCCATCATAGACCCAATACGATTTAAAGTGAAATAAAAGCATAACCTGTAAAAAAGACTTCAAATTTCATTTATTGGTTTAATGGAAATTTTAAAATACAAATAAATTAATTTGTTATGCCTATAAATAACATTAAACTTAATACATTAAATGAAAAAATGCACATCAACAAATGACAAATAACGATTAAATATGACTGTCTTAAAATATGTAAATGAAAAGAAGATTGACTTTAACAATATTCTATCTGTTACTAAATGTTTTGTGCCTTTGCAGATCCAAGTGGTAACGCTCATGTATGAATAAGTTTCCTTATATGGCAAAATCTATAAAAAAATTCTATTGTGTTTTTGTTTTCTGTCTACTTTCCACCCTGTTATTCCACCTAAAATGTACCGTAAAACAAAACCTGATCTGTCCACCCTTCTCACCAAAAATCAGATCTGATCCAGCATTAGTCTCAGCTTTGGTGACAAAGGTCTGCATGTCAGCAAAAAGGACCGCCTGTCAAATAGAGGGGTTTTGTGATGCTCTACTAAATAAACCACACAAATATCAATAAAATAAAAAAGTTAAATAATATTTACCTTTGTTTGCTGGTATTATGTTTTAGAACTAATACAGTATCCGAGTGTGAGAGGAGGACCTATGTTCAAATCAACTAAATCTCTGTACATTTACCCATTCAAATAAGACCATAGAACAGGAAATTACGCTGATCTATTACTATCAAAGAGAATTTACAAATATACATAAAATGTGAACAACAGGAACAGAGCAAACATATACAATAGGCCTAAATTATTATGACACTCCCTTAACATGGTCAAACTATTGTGAAAAAAGACACACACCAAATGTGGCACTCAAAAAATGTCAGTCGGTGTGATCTTATCTGAACCCTTGAAGAGCTTTATTGTTTCAGGATTCAAGATGGTTGTGTAGAGGCACCTGTTCAATATAATGTATGTAACAACTGAACAGAAATGGGAAGTAGATTTTAACATGTTTCTCAGCACATTTGTGTTCATTTTCCACTCATGTCATGGTCATTGTCCTTGTTTCTAATTTGCAGAAATCTGTGGATCATGGTTTACGTTCTGTCAATTAAAGCCTGAAATGTTTATGAGCTGATGGCGCCTGAATGCGTCATTAGCTGGTGGCCTGAGGGACTCAGTGGATGCCGGCACTGGTTTGTTTATGTGTTTATTTGTTTGTGTTCAGCTCCGCAGGGCGTTCCGTAGCATCCGGAATGCTCTGCCTCAGATCTTCTATGTCTTCCTGCTCTTCATGTTCAGTGTTCTCATCTTCTCTCTGATGGCGTTCAAACTCCTCGGTAAACGGTAAGCGCTCAAATTTCCGTGTGTTTCAGAATGTAGGAAATAACAGGTTGGGTATAAAAAGGATTTTTGCCAATTCTGTCTCATCTGTAGATGTTTTTCTGTGGCTTTACTCTATCATTGTGAGGATTATTATTGGATAATTTCATTGGGTTTCTCTCTTGTTGTTGTGAAGTTTCATTTGGCAGCAGATGCATTGTGGGTAATTGTACCTTTGTCCTCCTTCTGCTTGTTCCAGAGGTTTGAAGACAATAAACGGACATCCGTACTTCACAAACTACCTGGACATCGTGTTCGACCTGTATGTCCTCGTCACCACGGCCAACAGCCCTGACATTATGTAAGTAACACACGTCCATCACATGACCATTTCAACATGGGTTCACATCCTGTGAAAATACAGAACATCCTGCAGGTCCTCCATTGACCTGTTTGACCTTTGACCCTCAGACTGAGATGAACATCTGCCATTGAACCCGACTATGTTCAGTTTCTTCAGTCATTGACTTGATACAAACGCATACAACCACATTTGACACGACGGTTCAACAAATCCAGCACTTTGAGGAAATTCAACATTTCTTCTCTTCATAAAAGGGGAAGAAGGTGTTTATTTATCTCGCATGGTTTTTATCTGTCCTTTACATGTGTGTCTGTTGTTGGCAGTATGCCCGCCTACAACGCAAGCTCCATCTTTGCCATCTTCTTCATCCTGTACATCCTCATCAACACCTACATCTTCATGTCGGTTTTCTTGGCCGTTGTCTACAACAACTACAAAAAATACTTGAAGGTATGTCTGGAAATCGAGATCAGACCCTGGTTGGGCACTTAAGTGATGGCTTCAAAAACCCACCGTTTGAAAACAAACATTGCATGAGGATCCACCTCCATCTAGTTCATGGGTTCAAGAGTCTGGCTTCACACTGACTGATGTGATCTGTGTTCGTCTGTTGGATCTACAGGAAGTTCTGGCTTAAATTGACTTCATTAATGTTGATCCATCACCACAGGCTTTTCTATTAAATCTCAAATGCGATGAATTGTTTATCGCAAGATGTATCTCCATAAACATGGTGACAAACTGTCATGTTGATTTACAGATATATTCATTATTATTATATATTAGCCCCTGTATCCTGTAATACATTTAAAAATTTCTCAGTTTCAAGGTGTGACCACACATACAGCACCATGTTTATTGTAAATCTATTTTTCTTCACTTGTTGTAAAAATCGGTCAACTATCTGTTTTGTTTTTTTCATGTGATACTAGTTGCAGTTTCACTCGATGTACCTATTTCTCTACACCCGACGAAGCACCTGATGCCAGCACAAAACTTCGTGGGCAATTTTTTCTGCACATGTTATATTCACACAATTTCAGAATCAACTACTAATGTAGATTGATTTTAAAGTCTGATTAGAAAATGTTGATTCATGTGCATTTTTATTCCACAAAAACACATTAAATACATTTGATATTGTTGTCACTTAGAAACTGTGGAACTGATCCTGAAAATAAAATTAATAAAATGAAATAAAATTAATCACTATTCATCACACGTATCAATCAATTGGTGCTATATGTTAAGTTTTAACTAATTATTTCCATTTAACAAAGAGGATTTGAACAGTTTGTGAACTTTAACTGAAGTTAAACCAGAACAAATCTACACACCAGCCATGTTAAATACCGAGAGTGCATTGATATTTCCAGTCATTTCATCAATTGTCACTTGAGTAAGCGCATCACTTAAATAAATTATTTAGAAAAACAAACAAATATGAGATCCAACACTTTCCTGCACATTAGGACACATTTGTACTAAAAAAATATTTACACTAAAATAGGGCTACATAAAAGTACAGACATGTGATTTGGTCTCTGATCTTTAGGGTTATGAGGGAGGAGAGGAGAAGAACATCTGTGCTGACTCGCACTTGAAAGTAGAAGTACATCAGACGTGTACTAGGACAATGAGTCTTTTAATGTAATAAATGAATGTCATAAATCCACATGGATCTGGATTATGTAGAAGTCTGGATCCTGATCCTGGTCTTAATGTCTGATCGGTTCTCTTTGTCTCCAGGAGGAGGTCCGCCAGCTTGTCAGGTCCAGACGCCACAAGATGGCACGAGCATTTGCTGTGTTGCAGGAGCAGCAGGAGGGGGCAGAGCCTGTTGTGATTCAGGAGCGCTGGAACCAGCTGGTCCGATTGGTGCGGCCAGACATCAGCAACGCCCACCGGGAGTTACTTTGGATGGTTTGCAATGACAAGAACCACGGAGCTATCGGTGGGTAATGGACACAATGGGCGAGGTCAGTCCAAAACACCAATATCCCAACAGGTTCACAATAAGAACACACAGGATAAACCTGGTCATTAGTGGGAGAGAACGTGGCCTTAAACCATGCTGAACCTGGTCTTAAATGGGATACTTACTAGGACTAGTTATTTAGATTCCTAAATGTTCAGCACCAATTGTCTTGATTGTAGGAAACCTCTTGGTTGGGGTGGATTATGTAATTGGCTGAACCTGGTCTTAAATAGGAGTGACTGCAGTCTTAAACCGACTTGAACCTGGTCTTAAATTGAGCTGAACCTGACCTTAAACTAGAATGAATCTGGTTGTTGTTTCTCTTCAGATTTGGAAACATTGAGTTATCTTTTAATTGAGTATTGGTTTAATGAGTGAATAGAATAGTTTAATTTGAGGTTTTTTTTCAGCTTTAGACTGGTTTTTCAGGTTTTATGACTCAAGTTTGGATTTGTCGAAGCTAAAGAAGTTCAGATTAAAAATAATCAGACATGATATGTGTTTGATTAATCGTCTGCATTATTTTCTTATTCTCACTCGGTCCAAAAACAAAATGATGTGACTGAGCTTTAGTTCGGTCATGAAGCAGATGATTAAACGTCTTCATTTAATCTGTAACCGATCAATGTTGATGCTTCAGCCTGAGTCGTCTTTCTTTGAGCTGAACTTCTCGGTTACAACCATTTCACTTCCTCATGTGGACGTTGTGTTAATGATCGTCACTCTGCCATAACCCTGATGTGTTTTCAGGATGTAATGAAGCAGAAAAACTGATGGACTGAGGCAGTGTTTGGTCAGATTTTAAGGGTTAGAAGAAGACCAGTCCCAGAAAACCTGGGACTGGTCTTTTAATGGAAATTAATCTAAAGCTACTAATACCATTATAAATACAACTCCAAACAAATTCAACTGAAAGTATATTGATTTTAAACAAAAGTTCTAAGTTGTCAATTTATTTTCACGTTTCAGGGTTGACCTCATTTTGCCATCTTTGTGGAAGACAGATGTTGGAGAGTTCAGTTGCATGCACCTGAATGAAAACATCACACACACACACACATACATACATACATACATACACATACTCACACATATGTGGTTGTGTGTATGTATAAATATATTTAGATTAGATAGAACTTTATTTATCCGCCGACAGGGAAATTTGTGTCACCACAGCCAAATACAAAGAATAGAAATAATAACAGACAGATGTACATCAGTTGAATTCTTATATGACATACACAGCACGCATTTACACCACAAACACAGAAAACCATCCAAAGTAACGACAGAGTCCGGTGTGTTGTTGTTGTGGTGTCCGTGAGCCTGGAGCAGGAGGCTGCTCTGTACTCCCGCTGCAGTCTGGTTAGCGCCATTAACTCTTCCATCTTGTCGGGTAAAGATCTTCCGTTACCCATTGGAGTAGATTGAACGCTCGATTCATACTGTCTCCTCCTCTCTGGTACTTGCTCCAGCTCTGCATCCTCTCATCCGCCGCTGTAATTCCTTCGGAATCTTGGGTTGCTCTCCTGGGAATAAACTGCTGTTGCTAACTCCAACAGCTGATCTGGACTATAAAACAGACTGGCTCACAAGATCGCCCGTTGTGGTGTTGAGTCCCAATAAGAGCAGGAAAACGGGCTACTACCTTCCCAAAGCTTCAAAAACGTTGCATGTCCATGCTGTAAAAGAATCCTACTAACTCGACCATGAGAGTTGAGGCAGAAAAATATAATATATAATATTATAACAAATAAAATATTAATGTTGGATATAGGCCTATGTCTGACAACTTTATATGATTCAATCACTGATTGTTCTGTGGTAGTCCTAGCTGAATAGCTCATTTGGTTAGGCACTGGGTTGGTCCATATGGGGACTGGGGTTCGATTCCTGGTATGAGCGTCCAGTGGGGTTGTAAAAACTCTTGCCAGATCAAATATGCAAATTGGATTTTCTGTGGTGTCACCGAAAATCATCACCGTCACTGATTGTTCTGTGGCAAATGCCACGTTCAGTTATTCAGTTGGAAAACCCTGTTTCCTAAATCTGGAGACAGGGCAGACTGAGGTACAAAAGCAGCCTGGGAATGTTTATCTGATGGGCATAAATTCATAAAACATTGATATGATTTAAGTTTATGTAATCAGCCTGCAACAAAATAATTATATTGTAAGCTTGTCACCCAGACCCTAGAGTTTACATGTGTGTAATTCTAACAAATGTTACCGGAACAAAAGCAATAATATTTTATCAAAATGCATCATTTGCTCTGAAAACCACTGCATATATATGCATATATGCATGTACACATTATTAAAGAGTTAGGACACATAATTTCCCCGAAGGCCATGATTATAATAAATGTTTAATCTTCTTAATGTTAGTATTTGCAAGATGAATTCACAAAACAATAATTGATGCACATAATTATACTACTAGCAACAAAACACTAATAATGATAATAATACACAATGATAAAGCTATCACCTTGAGATGATTTTCCTTGACTGCAATTGGCCAAGAATGTGAATGGCCAATTCACATTCTTGGCCAAGAATGTGAATGTGAAAAGGCAAGAGACACACTGACTTGTCACTCAGGGCCTAGAAATCCCTGGAAATGACATTAAAGGCTGTCCACTGGCCACAACCAACCCAACAGGCATTGGTAACAGTAGTTTTTGTTTTTTCCCTGACCCAGCAGCCCACCAGGAAAACTCCTGGTAATCCTGATGGCCAGACTGCCCCTGATGGCAGAACATCCATCTGAGTTTTAAGCATCTGCTGCCCTAGTGGACAAACCCAGAATTGCACCAGTAGGAGATAGGAAGCCGTAAATTAACCTCAGGAAAAGTACAGCTTCAGCCCAGACTGAGGGACTGATTCCAGCTTCTTTTTCTACAGGGAATGATTTTTTTTGTTTTAGAAGTTTTCTCACCATTATTGGTATCAGTCACTTAATCCCATAATGATGATCATGATGATGATGGTGATGATGATGTTCTTGGTCGACAGGTAAAGTCGCCTTCATGCAGCTTGCTGACCTGCTCAACATCGAGGTTATCACTTTAAAGTCAAGGCCACACCCCCTTCAGAACCTGTGGCCTGCCCTCTACCTGTCAGCGCCGAGTCGCCTCCTCTGTAAGCTGGTCCAACATAGGTGAGGCTCGGTTCTTCAGTATCCATAGACACAATGGTCCAGTTGTGATGACAGGTTTCTTCTGCCAGGGCCTTCGTGATTACATACGACCTGATCATCCTGGTGAATGCTATCTTCATCGGACTGGACGAGGAGAACCAGGTGATTGCCAACACGGAGTGGGCATTCCTGTCGCTGTACCTGCTGGAAATCCTACTAAAACTCTACGTCTTTGAGCCCCGAGGCTTCTTCTCCAAACACAACTTCTGGAACTGGTGAGGCCACTCATACACTCCATCAAAGGGGACCAGGAAATTGTGGGTAAAGATGAGGTGGTGAATGGTTTTAACGCTGGTCTTTTTGCTTCATGTTTTGTAGTTCTTACTACTTTTAGAATTCCCCCCCAATCATTTAGTATGTAAGAAGGTTCTTGTTAGGTTTAAAATGTAATACCTCTTCATTAGTTCTGATTGGTTTCACCAAGTCACATTATCATTTATTCAGATGAATTTACTACTCATTATTATTACTCATTAAAAATTTATGGGCTTGGAAAATGAATGAATGAATAATTAATTTGACTAGATTTTATAGTTTCCTAAAAATGAAAATATTAAAATTTCAGTAGATTCTGTCGTTTATTATAACCTATTCTCATTTATGTCGTATTTTTTCTTCAGTGGATGCAGAGACAATGACGTTAAATGACAAGTAAAAAATGTCTAGATAGTTTCTCATTTATGTTTCATTTAATCAGATGAGATGAGACAGAATCAGTGATTTAAAAAAATGGCATCCATCAAATGTCAGAAAGAATCAATGACTGAGAAGTGTGATTAAAATCTAGAAATTTAATTGACAAAAGTGATGTCAGGATCAGGGGTGGGCATGGCTCAGATGGTAGAGCAGGTCGCCTGGTAACCAAAGGGTTTCCTGCTCTCTCCTGATCATGTACTGTTGTGTCCTTGGTTAAGACACTTCACCCACCTTGCTCACCCCTAGTAGCTGGGATAGGCTCCAGTGACCCCCGCGACCCTGCAAAGGATTAAGCGGGTTTGGAAGATGAATGAATGAATGATGTCAGGATCCTGCAATGGGACGTAACATCTACCAGTCTAGTTGAAACCCACTGAAACTCTGATCATGTCATGTTCCACACAGCCTTTCTACATCTCAGATTAGAACCTGGAGATACGTTCTTCATGATCTTCTTCAAAGCCTGGATGATCAGGGGGTAAAGCCTCCCTGTGCTTTGGTCACCGAGGGTGAAGGATCTTCCTAAGTTAATTAATAAATAAATAATAAATATCTTTAAACCCATAAAATGTGGTTGTATCCAGAGCACAGAGGAGGTTTTTTTTCCTTCGGGAGCAGCTTCGGTCTAAAACAATCCCAGAACCTGTGGAGAGAAGTCCAGACCCAGCATACAATATCTACAAAAAAACTGAACACAAGAAGTGAAAACAAAGCAGAAACCAAAGGCTTCCTCCATGTTTGATGCTTCAGTCACTGATCATACAGCAGAGGGCACTGCAGGACACTCGCTGTTTGCTGGTCGTTGTTTTCATTTCTTGTGGTTTCTGGTGGTCCTGGATTTCCTGGGACCTGTTGGACCTTGTGTCAGACTCCATAGTTACAGCTTCCCTCTCCTGAGTTGTTTTTGGAGTTTGACGCCTGCTGGTCAGAGCTGGGTTTTCAGCCAATGCTGTTTCTGCTGCAGCATCTGCATGTCATCAAATAAATGTGTTCGCCTCCTCACTTTCACTGTTTTTTCCCCCCCAGGTTTGACACCATCATTGTCGTCTCTGCGCTTGTTGCCACTGTAGTCAACTCAGCAATGGAGTCAGGTGAGCGAGTGAGTGGTGTGATGTCATCAGTGCTGGTGATGTCAGGTTAAATGCAACACTATGTCCTGTCTCCTCAGCGGTTGAGTACAGTAGTCGCCAGATTCTGGATATCGTCTTCATCCTACGGGTCCTGAGGCTGATCCGGGTCGTTGACAGCATCCAGAGGTAGAGGCAGCCTCAGCTAAACACCAGGTGGTTGGAGTAGCAGGGAATGTTGAAGTGGAATCCAGGAAGATCATCTGGACATTGGTCATGATGTTCTAATGTCTTCAGGCCAATTTCAGATTGGATTCCTTTAATCATCCCACTGGGGGAAATTTCCAATGTGTAGTGTCATAGGTTTGACAACAGTCTGTGCTTGGATGATGATAGATGTTGACATGTGATTCCATCCAGTGATGACGTGCTCCATGTGTTTTTCGTTTGTTAAATAATAATTATGTCTTGATGATGCTGGCTGTCTTGGTATAATTTCACATCTTATATTCATGTAGCCTATGTTTTATTGTATGTCTGGTGTTTTTCAGTAGTTGCATTGTTTGCAGAGTCATTTGTGGAACTGGAGTCCACAGGAGAACTTCAAAGCAAAATTTTCGATAAAAGGCTTTATTTGATTTTGAGTTTGGAAGTTTGAACAACTACATCCCAACCTGAAAAAGTGTTGAAACATTAACAAACCACAACTCAATCACAGCAGTCAATGTCCACCTTCTGCTCACTTCAACCTGTAAACATTCAATTCAATCACGTTGAACACCTCCGTCTTCTTCTCTTCCAGGTTTCGTGCGATCATCAACACCCTGATCCGGATCGGACCAGCCATCCTCACTTTTGGACAACTCATCATCGTGAGTAGATGAAGACTCTGTCTCTGGGTATCTGGAGGTTCAGTTGGTGAAGAACTGCCTTTGTCCTCTTAGGTGATCTACTATGTCTTCGCCATGGTGGGGATGGAACTGTTCAAAGGGAAGGTGAAGTTCTATGACAATGCCTCGGTTGACCCAGCCAAAGCATACTGTGGAAACCATGAGCTGCAGGGAACCGAATTCGCCAAGCTTAATTACTGCAAGAATAACTTCAACAACGTGGTGTCGTCCTTCATCGTCCTGGTGGAGCTCACTGTGGTCAACCAGTGGCATGATATCCTTTGTACTTGAATGCACCATATCTGCGGGTTTTTCAGTCTCTGAGGTGGAGATGACATTCTTCATGACAAGACTCACTGGGTCTGAGAGTCGTTGGTTACGTGACTCTGTATCTTCATAATGTTCCACATGAGATGAAGTCTGATGTTTAGGTAGCTTGAGTCATGTAGATGTTCAAATCCATTGTACTTAACGTGACGTCACTGCTCAGCAGCGGTTTTGCTGCTGTCACTCACGTGTCAGCCAGGATCTTCTTCGTCCTCTTCCACATCGTGGTTGTTATCATCATCATCAAGTAGGAAACACGACACACCACCTTTTTCTCTTCCTCCTCGTCCACACCCTGTGCATTCCTATGAATCATTTTTGAAGTCTTTAATTATTTGAGGTTTGTTCTAATATTTAAATGCAGAAAGACATAATGTTTCCTTTGTTGGACGTTCAAAAACTGACCGATTGGACATGTTTACAAAGTTTACTCAACTGATGGTGATTTACAAAACTGTCCTTTTTTGCTCTGTCAAAGCGTTCAAAAGTCCAGAGCCAAACTAATTGTCAGAAATATTTATATTTTCATAAGTGAATGGAATTGAGAAGCTTGATCTCTATGGTTTACAGACATCTGTCTTTACTTTCAGGGACAGAAGAATATTTCTTCAACAGCTGAGTCGATATTTTCTGAACCTGAATGCTGTTGTTGTGTTTTCTGGCTTCCGCTGGAGACGTTCACTTGTTATGTCTTTCAGCATCTTCGTGGCATTCGTCCTGGAGGCGTTCTTTGTGGAGTACTCGGTGGATAAGAGTGACCTGCAGACGTCTCTGGAGAAGAAGATTGAGGAGCTGGAACTCGCCATGGCACAGTGGGTTATGTTATGATCAGCATTAGACTATCCGAGGTTCAGTGAAGGTGGCGCCTGTAGATCAATGTATCATTACAGTCAATATGGCATAATCTGAAAAGATTTAGTAAAGATTTGAACTATTTAATAAGGTTTTGTGAGTCTTGAGTCATTTTATCAAACATTTCCTTTATTTCTTTTCAGGATTCTGATCCTTTCTTTCAGTGAATGTGGAAAAAAATTATCTGTAATTAGTACTTGGAGGACCGTTTCAGACTATTTTAAAATGAACAAAACATCGTTTCCTGTAATTTCACTGTTTTCTGCAATAGGTGAAAATGTATCGAAGCAACTGAGCAAATATGAACAAAAAAGAATGTCCAATCATGTAATTCAACTGACCCATAACAACAGGACAGAACGTGTTCATTTTTTCAACAAAAGAACCGAAACTTCAGCTGTTACAGATACTGTTTGTGTAAAACCTGTCATAAACATGACGGTGTTGTTCTTTTTCACCAGAGAGAAGCTGGAGGATAACCTGGTGAATGCCATGGAAACCATTGACAATGATCTGAGTGGTGATGGCCAATCAGCAAACAGCAAACCAGCTCTGATGTTTAAAATCGCCTCTAAAAGTAAGAAATGCCAAAGACGAGACATTTCTGAAGAGTTTATTCTGACTGATCACTGATAAAAATCCACCTTTAGAATGAACACATTAAATCCACTCCGCCGGCTCAGGTTCTCAGTCGGAATCTTTGTCTCCTTAAAACACTTGTCACGGTAATCACTAAGCTCCTCCCACCAGTGTCGCCATACTACACAAATCTCATCTTCAGCCGAAAACTGGAATTGCTGCCTTAATTTTCCACAGGTTGAAATGGGAATAGATGTGGAAGAGAATCTCTATGAGTCCAGAAGTTCAGGATTCAAAACTAAAGTTGAAAAACCAAAAGTGAATCCACAACTAAACCAGTATCGGGAAGTATTTTAACATGGCCTTTTTGAAACACTTCGGATCCATGTGGTGCAACTGAGCTTATCTGTGTTTTCTCAGGATATCGGACAGTGGATGCTCTCATAGAGCGGATGTTCGAGGCCGACCTTGACCCCGAAGATGCCGTTGACATTGATGACTCTGAGGTCACAACCAATGGGAACTTTGCAAACCCAGCGTTCAGCTCTGCGTAGACATTATGAAGATCCACAGGGACCAGATTCTTTATCGAATATATATTCAGTTTATCCACTGTTTATCTCATTGTGTACAAGCATATCTGACTGATGTTGTGAGAAAAACCAATCAGTATTTTCATATAAAGTATATTTACGCTAAAGTCTTTGGAGGACTTTTTTTTAACCTCATTCTATGACTTATACAGATATGAAACAGTTTCTATCTGAGCATTAATACTAAAAAGAAAAAAGATAAATGCTGATTGGACTGCAGTCCAAAATTCAATGAATGAGTCTAACTCCTTTAACCACTGTGTGATGGTTAAAGATTAAACTAATGCTTTAATACAGATCTTATATTAACTATCATTCAAATCCTTCTATGTGTAATTAGATAAACATACTATTTATGTAATACAACTCTAATGTGCCTAAATAAGATGACATGATGTTTTAATCCATTACAAACATTTAAACTAATTAAGTATTGCATATTTTACCCATGAACATAAGGAACGATTGAAACACCATGTAAAAAAAGAAACAAAACAAACACAATGTGGACAAAATGACTGGATGGAACATAAACAAATGCTTTCACTGCTTCCACTTCATGACAAGGGAGAAGATGGTCAGAAATTTACCACTGAGGAAGAGGAAGGGACATCTTCATCAAACACCTACATTTACAAAGTCTAAGAAAAAGGCTCAAGGATAGAAATGACCAATCAAAGGCCATGGAGCTCAAGGGTGAGGATTTATTGTACCTAGTTTATACTATCTAACATTTTTTTATCCAGTTTTATAGAACAAAGTGTTAAAGGAGGAATGAGTGAACAGGTAGAAACATGGAGTGGGTGAAACGGGCGCTCTCAGCAGGAGAAGAAGCAGAGTGTTGATGCTGATGCTGGACAGAAGGAGATGGAGGTGAGAGAGGAGACTGTGGTCGATGACTCAGCAAACAAACAAACACAAGGTAAACAGATGTGGATGTAGTTAGAAACAGGTCATTCTTTAACTTTTACAGTTTCATTCAATCAAACTGTTTGTATATGAGCATCAGGATGTTAAACCTATGATGCACAAAACACTCGCTTATTCAGATTTTGCTTTGAATTCATTTTCCAGACATTGATCAATTAAAGTCAAAGTAAACAAACAACTAATACATTTTTGTTTTTTAATTTTATTTTACAAAACCTCCCAAACTCTCTAGAAATGGAGTTTGAATTTTCTGAATAAAGTAAGACTCAATGCCAGCTGACATGGGTCAAAGGTCAGGTACACCCTGGACTTGTCACCAGTTCTTGGGGTTGAAATACAGAGACAAGCAATAGTCACCCGCATGTTCACACTTCAAGTACATTTAAATTGAGTCTCAATAAAACAGAAAATATATCAAATATCTCAACAGAAACAATACACAATTTTACAAAACAGTCCATGAACATGTGGTATGTGAGGAGTTGCTCGAGTACTTCTCCACAGTCCTGGGTCTGTAGTGGCCGCCTTACAAAATAAATAACCACACAAGCATTTAAGTACAGTCAACCTGTAAATGGGGGCAAGTTTCCTACATAAGACAAATTAGATTTAAAGCTCTCCACTGTTGTGTAGATAAATCTTGATTTCTGAAATTGGGCCTCCCTATACATATATATATATATATATATATATATATATATATTTATGTCCACTTAGAGGCAGCTAAAACCAAAGGGATCGGTGACTACATTTGTTATTGATGTATCTTTAACAGAAGGAACATTCCTCCATTCTACCAGGCAGTGTTCTAAATTGCAGGGGTTAATTAAGGGGGTATGTGAAACTATATTGAATATCCATGGGGTCATATTTCCACTGGACACTGAAGTCTGTGTACTAGGGAATCGAACTAAACTCACACTATCCACGTGTGCAAAGAAACGGACAGATATTCTGTTGACAATCGCTAAGAAATGTATTTATAGAAAATGGAAATTAAAGGAACCCTTTCAATCAAGATGTGTTGAGAAGACATCAACGGTTGTGTGAACGTGGAAAAAATAACCTACTGGATGCAAAAAAAGAATTAGGGTGTTCTATAAGATATGGCAATCATTCTTAAATTACATGAAAAATTTGTCAGCACATCACATTGGTTCAGCTCTATATACCTGAGCAGGGCTTGTAGGACTGAGGAGATGTGAGGCCAACATGTCTCTCTGTGAATCACAGTTAACTTATTTATTGTTTTGTCTTGTTATGTTTTGTTTTTCCTGTTGTCTGTGATCCTGTGATGTGGTGTATGAATGTAACTAATATTGTCCAAAAAAAAAAAACTAAATAAAAGATTTTTTAAAAACAAACTACTGAAATAAACAGAAATTAAGGACACTAAAATCCGGAGGGAAACGTATTTGCCATGGTCCAACAGTATGACTCTCCATCAGAGAACAAGAAGAGATTCATCCCACTCGGGGAAATTTCATAAGGGGCATGTGTTACAGCAGGGGTCCCCAACCTTTTTTGTGCCGCGGACCTTTTAATGTCAGACAATATTTTCACGGACCGGCCTTTCAGGTGTGCCAGATAAAAACAACAAAACAATTTGATACGGCTGTATTTTCTCAATATAAGAATAAACGTGAACTCACTGTGTACTTGTATGCAAGTTTATTAACAGTGTCATCGCGCTAACAGCGCAAGGAGTATATAACAGAGTAACCACCATGACTTTATCAGTTTTAACAGTGAAACTATGCGTCAGACTTCATCCAATTTCAAACAATAAAACTGTTTTCAGTACGTAGAGACTGAGGTTACGTGCTGGTGCTCCTTTGGCCGTTTTGTTGTTTCTCCTCCATGCTTCATAATGTGCGGCGCGTGCAGCGGTGCGACTGCAGTGACTGGGGTTGCCAGATTTAGTGTTTTTTCCGCTACATATTAAAGCGTGTCTAGCTAGGTTTTCTGCTGGAAGGCTCTATAGAAATCTGGCACCTGTTTGAACAACGTTAAACTGCGAGACCGCCGTTCACAAACGCCAGAATGAACGTGTTCACATAGTGTTCCACGCAGAAAAAGGCTGCAGTAGTTCAGTTCACATTGGCCCCAAATATGAACACCTTCATGAGCGACCGCTCAGCCACAACAGATGTAACGGGGAGAATCCGGTTATTTTCCAAAATAAAACATTGTGCAGAATCAGATAATAAATGAAACGGAAATAATGTAGGTTATTTATCTTTCTGTGCAGCGGACCGGTACCGGGCTGCGGCCCGGGGGATGGGGACCACTGTGTTACAGCTTTTACTGATGTAAACTCTGTATCCAATAGACGGAGACACGCACCTTCAGAGACCGGCTGTTGTCCCATTCTGTCTGTTTTATCGACTGTATTTGGACGTTTTGTGATACATGTACAGTTAGAGACAAGTCCCTGAACGCACCACCCGGATTTTGTGTCCATGTGCACGTTCAGTTGGACCCGGAATGCACGAATTAATTAGATAAATAATGAAATAAAACATCAAAATGTTCTTTTCCGATATGAAGATTTGTTACTTTCCTTCGTTAATGCTAAGACTAATTGAATAAAGAGAAAAATAAATCATCTGAGTGGAGGATCATTATTTATGGTATATTGACTATTTTTAAGCTTTGTTTATCATTTTCTTCCTTAATATTTTCATCTTTTTTGAGCGTTTTTCAGTTTTTTTATTTGATGTGTGCTGTTGGGTTTAACATACTTTGCTGTGTTTGAGTTCCTTTTTCTCAGATATGTTCTGTGACGGCTCGAGTTCTCGTGTTGTCTTCGTGTTCTCCTGGTCCTGGTCTGGTAGGGGCTCCGGGCCCCAGGGGTCGCTGTGGAGCCGCGGCTGAACATGGATCCGGAGAGGAAGAGCCGGACTGTGGTCCTGATGCTGATGGAGATGGAGCCGAGGGAGGTGATGCAGCTCGTATCGGTTCGCTGCGGACTGAAATCCACAACCAGGTGAGAAAAACAGGCACCACACAGACGGTCAGGCAGGTAGTTGGTCCGAGGATGCACCCGGATCTGGATCCGAATCCCTTTGGTCCGCGGTGGGACGCCAGATCAGTCGAGTTTAATCACAAACGGAATCCGTGTCGATGGATCCACTGGGTCTGATCCCAGATCGGAACAACACCTGGTCCGACCGTTTATGAGGCAGTTTATGAACCATTAACCCTAGGACGGACCGGATTGGACCTGATCGGACCAGGCCCCGAATCCGAGTGGTATTGTGAGGCGTTCAGGGGCCGCTCCTGCCGTGGGACAGACCAGCGCCACCCAGGAAGTACATCAAACCTGGAGACTGGAAGGACCGACTGGCACCACGAAGACTTTAGTCCAGTATTTACTTGCATATTTAGAATTTAGCACATAGCCTCCATCAGTTCACAACAGACTAATGTCTTTAGTGTAGATCGGGGGTGTCAAACTTTTGGCTCTTGGGCCAAATCTGACTCGCCAAAGGTTTTACTCTAACCACAAAGTACAAAATTTATAAGAGATATTAAACATCATTGATGTCAAACTTATTTTATTTCAGGTGGCTGACAGGTGACAGGTTCCACATTCAATCCACTAACATCTCAAACAGGCCAGACTAGTAAAACGATTACATAATAACCTAAATAATAATATAATATTGTGGTGACTGTATATTAATAATAATAAAACTTTATTTGTACAGCAATGGAAATACAAAAATTGTAGCCCAAAGTCCTTCACATCAGTTAAAATTGACAAGGAATAAAAAAAACATTTTCATAACAGTGCTTAGGATGGTGGTGAAATAAGAAATACATGCATATATGATAACATACTAATTAATAAAAGTTAACAAGATAAAAGTCCAAGAAATAAGATGAATGTTCAACAAAATTGCATAAAAAGGCCTAAGACAGGGGTGAGATAAGAAATACATTAATATTTGATTACACACTACTTAATAAACATTCCACAGGATAAAAGTACAACGAATAAAATTACATTTCAACAGAATTGCAAAAACGGGTGCAGAGTACAGAAATGAAGAGTACAATAGAGTGACCAAATTAAATTATAAAATTTCAAGACAATGGAATATAGTCAGGTGCTATTCTGGGTTAATGTTTGTAACCCCATTTTTTTATCTTTATCTTCCTTCAAAAGGCCAATGAAAACAATATTTTAATTACATTTACCTGGTAAATATGTTCAGTGAAGTGGCTTCTCTGATGTACTTTGGGAGCTATATTTCATAGTTTTGTAACGGGGAGACAAAACTATGTAACATTAGTTTTTCATAGTTGGCAAGGCTGTATCCCCAATTTTCTTTGTGATATTTCTGGGAGTCGCTAGTAACCCTACGGTGGATGACCATCGTGTTGTAGTTTGCACATAATTGAGACTTCAGACTAACAGAACCTAATAACAAAAGTGTATCTGTGTTCTCTGATACCTGTGCCTAACCTTAACTGTTGGGGAAACTACTGAAACATCATTGCCAGTAATTATTTGTAAATAATAAAATTTGCTAGATTTCATTTTATATTATACAGTATCTTATCTAATCTTTTCTTAATATTGTTAAAATGACACTTATTTTTCTTGAGTCATTTTTTCTTTTTCATAGATATTTGTATTACTGACATTTTATGAAGGATAACTTTTAATAATAATCATGTTCATATTATAATTTTTCTGTTTTGTGAGTCGACTAAAGAGAAATAATTGGAGTTGTCATTATTTTTGGTTTGTATGCTGTTATTTTTCTGGTAATGAGACTGGGTTGGATTAGATGCTTTTGTGGTGAATTATGTGGTATTTTTTTTTTACCTCAAATGTAAAGTATGAGTTAGACGGTTAGAGCTGGGCTTCTGGACCAACATACTGATTGATGTTTGTTGTAGTTCTGGTTTCAAGAAGACCTCAATCCAGTTTAAGAATAAATAATATTTCACATAATTTCTATTTGAGTCCAAACACTAAGACACAGAGGTATCAGGGTGGACTTGAAATTCAATGTGTTCACTGTATTGTTGTTGAAGTGAGTGGTTTAATTACCTGGACATTAGATTAATGTGATGTGAATGCAGGTTCTTTATACTTTTCTCACGTGAGAACCTCTAGGTTTGTCTATTTTTGTTCACATTCAGTCAAGTGGTTCCTGTCGATGCATTACTTCACCATCAAATGGTTTCAATTATCATTTTCTAAAGTGTTGGAGGTTAAATTCACACCACTTAACATGCACCCAGGTTTGAAGATATTCTGACGGCTGTATTTCCCGTGGGTTTGGTGTGGACAAGTTTCAGACTCTTATTTTGAAGGTCCGGGCGTATATGTTTATTGTGGTGGGGAGGAGGAGATGCGCTGCGGTGCGTGTGCAATTTTGACGCGGTCGGATGCGGAGCTGCAGTGCGGACAAACAGGAGAAGGAGACGCGAATTCCAGACCCCCCACCCTCGACAACGGCCCGGGGCAGCCTGAGTGGGGTCTGCATCTGCTTCTGGCCGGAATCTTAAGGAAGCGTCAGGACCACCGGACCTGGACTTGGACCCGAATCCGTAGCCGCGCACGGTTTAATGAGCACGCCGAGTCTTCGACGTGGGGGATCGAACCCGGGTTTCGTGTGCCTGTGGGCTCGGTTCGTCCTGGTGTTGCAGAGGAGAGCGGCGGTGTGGCGTGGACCTAATGCGGTTCGGACCCAGGGTTCAGTAGAGGAACCGTAGATGGTGTTTTAGTCCTACGGGAGTGAGAGGCCCAGCCCCGCCCCCCCCCCCTCACAGGAACGGTGGGTTTTCTGGACCAGGACGTTTTGTGCCAAAATAAAATCCCAGATGAAGATTACCAAAAGGCGGAAAAGGAGCGGACGGTGCGCCAGGTAGGCCTGATCTGGACCCATCTGGGTCGGGCGGTGGGTGTGAGGCGACGCAATAATGCATTAAGTGACCGGAACGTAGTGATCCGGATCAGATCCGCGAGGCCAGACCAAGTGTGTCGAAAGCCATTTTGGCCAGACCTGGTTCGGGTTGCTTTTCTGCAATTATCTTTAATTCATTACCTGGGTCAGTCCGGGCTAGATTTATTGATCAGCAGGACGTGATGGTGCGCACGCGCACAGGCGACCCATGACTGTGCACTGCGGAGAGAGAAAGTGATGCAGAGGAGGAGGAGGAGGAGGAGGCGGAGGAGGGATTCAGTCAGTTTAGACAGATCCACAACCTGGATCAGAACCGCGTCCCTGTTCAGAACCAGGGCCGGGTTCTTTTGTTTTCCCATTTGTCTCGACTGAACCCATCCACGACAGAAACTGCATTGTTTTGGTTAACTCTGTTCAATCTGGTCTTCAGGACTTTTGCAGGTTAATTTAAATCCTCCACGCCACCAGACTGGGTCAGGTTCCCCGGTCTATGCAGTCCAGCATAGACCTGCTCGAGTGACCCTGATCCAATATGAATTGGTTCAGGTATAAGTCCAGGTTCAAGTTCAGCTCTCCAGATGTAGAGGGTTTATGTGGATTCATCTTGGATTCAGACCCTGCAGCTGTGTTTACAGATCAGGTCCCATATCCTGATCCAGGATCTGGACCGGATCCTCGTTGGGGGTTCTTAGATACTTAGTGTTTGGTTTGATGATTCTTTGGATCTTCGTCCTCATTTGAGGTTTTTTGTGTAGATTTCTGTCACCGTATGTTTGACAACCACATCTTTTTTCATCATTTTATTCACTGATTTCAGTTTTATTCTTCTGATTCCTTCTGTGTTTACAGTCCTCTACTGTCATGTGATCTTGCCTCTTTCCCCATGATCCTCTCTGGTTTATGGACAGAGCAGAACCATCAGTGGGTTCATACCGTTGGTGTTTGGTGGTTTTCATCTTTTATTATTTTGTCTTTTTTTAAATATATTTTTATGGTACTTCAGATTAAGACACCTCCTCTGTTTCCTGAAATTCCAGTAGTTTGGGTTTTGTTGATTGGATTGGGACGATGTTTGGGTTGTCAAATGTCGGCACTGGGTTCAGGAATCTTTAAGGCCGTGCTGAGATGAATGTGAAATGCCCCAAAAATATGCAACAAAATATAAAACGGTATCAAATGTAAAGAAAAAAATCCTCTTCAAACTGCAGGTCCACTCCGTCAGTTTGTGATGTTTAGTGCTATGGTCTAAGATGTGGTACGTTTTGTCTTGTGTTGTGATGTGTGTTGCAATATGTTATAATGTGTTGTGTTATAATATGTTGTGTGCTGTCATGTGTTTTGATGTGTTGAGTGATGTGTTGTGATGTCTTCTAGAGTGTATTTAGTTGTGATGTGTTGTGAAAACTTGTGTGTTGTGATTGTCTTCTATTTTGTGTTTTTCTGTTGTTGCTTCACTAACGTGTTTCTATCTGCTCTGTGGTTTTTTTTTTCTTCTTTCCCTTTTGCTTTCAGGCTCATCAAAACACTTTGAGTTGTGTCACTCACAATCATGAGTCGAAGTTCTTTATCTGGGCTCGTGTGGACCAGTTGAGTTCATGATCTAGACTCTTGGGGATCCGTCAGACCCAGACCTTCTCTAGATTAATTCCGCAAAGAGTCTGAGTACTCTGATGAGCTGATCCTGATCTTCAACAAACTCAGTGAGGCATTGTCTCCGTATGTTAATATGGTAATATATGAGACATAGTTTAGATGGCATCCTCTAGATCTGTAGTCACGACCAGAACTGATCCACCAGAGACCAGTTCACATAGAGAAGAGCCTCCTTCAAAGTGTTTTGATGACATCAAAGGTTTTAATCCACTTTATTTGAGATTTTGAAGGTGGTATAACAACAGGATGACCCTGGTCCAGGCCCCTCTCCCTCTTGCAGGTCACCCTCTTCATCTGGTTAACTGTGCCCTCTGTTTTGGCTCGTAGGCTAACACAGGAACAGGAAGGGTTTTGTCTCGCTCAGGATTTGTTGTAAGCCGTCAGGTTTTCCGGGAGCTCAGAACTATGGTGAGCTCAGTCCGACTTCATCAGATCTGATCTGGAATGATGCAAACCTGGCTTCTGGCAGAGCACCCCCTCCCCCCCTTATCTGTCTGTCACCTGGTAACAGACGAGTTAACAGATGTAGATGAAGGCGAGGAGGAAAAGCAGAGTGAGGTAGAGAGGAGTCTGACAGGATGTGTCGCTCTGATCTACTGCTGAGGCGCTTCGGCATATGATGCCGCTGCCACCGTTGGACCACACCGTTCCTCTACACACACATCAAAATAAGAATAATAATATATAATATAATAATTTTTTAAAAATGAAATAAAATAAAGTTAAAGTCATCTGAATCATTATCTCTATGGACTAAATCAGATAAAATGTAATCGTACAAAAGGATAAAAACAAAACTAACAAAGTGTAATGACAATAAACCATAACAAGATTTTAAAACATTACAACAATAAAATCAGTATGATGTCGAATAAAAGATAAACAAATGAATATAACATGAACCCGATAAAATCATCACATTCCGTAGCAGTTTTCTAAAATCCTCCATGTTTTGTGAATTTTATGGTAAAAATAACAAATTAAAATCTCTATTCTTAATGAGATGGAATGATGGTGTCTTCATATTCGTCTCTAACAGTAGAATAAACCACAGACCTATCGAAAATAAAATGTTATACATTCCCTTGATGCTCCACAATTTGTCCAGGATCAGCATCAGAACTAGGATCCAAAGCTAAAAAACGTCAACTTTTCTACTTGGCCATAATGTCAGTAGTTGCCGATAAAGGTAGGATCTACAGCATCCGAGATAAAGATGAATGAAGGTAGCAGTGTCTTTGGTCATGGCACAGAAATTGAGGGGGATGTTCGCAGACAAGACACCTCACATACCAGGGAGCATTGTCCTGGTCTACAGGATTTGAGGAACTGGAACTATTTTAGGTTGTATTCAATACTTAAATGATACTAGACATAGATGTAGGGATGGCAAAGGAATCTTAAGGTTTATTTCAATGTCAATGACATCAAATTCTTCTTTTTGTGACCCGAGATTCTGTAGAGAGTACATATAGGGTTTTTTTGTAGGAAACTGGACAAGGTTCTTGAAAGCTCAGTCGGTGCCAAGGACCAGAACTGAACAAACGTTTCTGTTGAAGGGGACAAAGTTGCTCTGTCCAATACAGAAGCCTGTATGTGGAGATTAGATCCACTCAAAGGTAAAAACAAACAGGATTAAAACTGTGTTAAAGTACTTCATATATTTAATGAGTTCAGATTTTATGGAAATATTTATAAATGGTCCCATGACTCAGTCTTAAACCTTGGTGTGGATCATCAGACAATATCTACGAAAAGTACTGCTAAACTCTGCCCTAAGAGAAACCTGTGGTCCCACCCCCTCGTGGTGATTGGCAGCTCAGCAGCGTATCGAGGCTTGTCAACGGCTTCACTGCATCTGCAGTTTTCCCACCGTTGGTTCAATGCAGATGTAGAGAAGCCTGGTCATCCTCTCCTTCCCAGTCCCTCCAGTCCTAGTCAGAGCTGGTCTGACTAGAAACTCAGCGGACCCTCCCCATTTGATCGCAGTCGGCCTGAGCTCTGCATGCACTGGTGACGGCCCATGGCATTGCATGGAACAGCATGGTTTGGGGACTGACATGCATCACGTTGGACTCAAAAAAACCCCACAAACCCCTAACAACCGGATGAGCACTCACAGTGGATCTTTCCTCCAGAGTTCAGACTGGAGACCAGTAACATCAGTCCCCTGCTCGTCATTAGATTATCACACTAGGAAATGAATGGAGTTCAGGGGTCAGATATATTCAGTCCTGCGTCAGTTGGAAGTGAGGGCAATCGTCCCCTGAACAATGTTTCTCAGGCAGCACTCACATCCTGTTGTTTGAAAACTGACAAACACCTTAAAATTAATCTTGTTATAAAGTCATCATGTTCAGCATCTGATAATTCAATCCTTCACTGCATTGATAGAGTCTTGGAGTGAGTGTTACCTGACAGATATAACTCGGGTCTTTTAAAAACTTTTCACTATACTTCACCACCACCTTTCTTTGCTGTTTTTCTGCTCCTGCGTCCCCTTCAGGGCAACAGTCATCTCAGTTCTTCTTTTGAATTTCCCTCTCAGGGAGTCAATTTCCATCATTTCATGATTATGTAGTTGTTTTTTATAATGTAAATGTCACATCATGATTTTTTTTTTGGTCATTTTAATTGTAACTCTTAATGTCCATCTGTATTCCCCTGATGGCCCTTTAGGGGATCGCAGACCACACTTTGGGGCTCACAGGACTAGTTAATAAGAAGTGCTAAACATTAAGTACAGCTGTTAGCTTAACTTTGCCTAGCATGATGTCTGGAGTCAGGTGAGCCTGGTTTTTTGTGGTGGGAGGAGTTAGTCACCCAAATCACATTGTGTAGATTTATGAACTGTGAGCCAATGATAATGCCTTAGTCAGGGGCGTCAAACTCGTGCCATGGAGGCCCGAGACCCTGCAGGTTTTCTTCCCAACCAGTCTCTCTAGCAGGTGATTTCACTGATGAGCTCCTTCCCTCAAATTGAAGAAGGCGTTGATCATTAAAATTACCTGCTTTAGTGAACGGCTGGAAAGAAAACCTGCAGGGTCTCGGCCCTCCATGGCACGAGTTTGACACCTGTGCGTTAGATGAATGAAGGTTAAACCCCAGTGCCAGTTTCCTTTGGCGACTGGTCGGGATGAGGCCTCGCCATCCGGCTGCTTCCTCTGCAGACATGATATTTGCTCCTGTTACTGCAAATACCATCACACCCACCCACCGCACCACCCTCTCCTCCCCCTGACTCCGCCTCCCCACTGCCCTGTAGCCTGATCCAGCTGCAGAATGGCTTCTGTCGGCCGCTGGCCGTTTCTTATGCCTGTGGTTTGACTGGTCTGAACTGGCCGGACTGGGAGCCCCCCAGTGTACAGCTGAATTGTTAATGTATCAACTCCCTTTGCCCCTCCCGTCCCACAGATAAATGGCTCATTTAAGTTGGGAGCTGCTCGTGTTCTGTCTGGCTGGCAGATGCAGTGCCTAGTCCCCGGGCTCCAGGACAACGCCAATATGAATGGGACGTCCGAGCAGGCCGACATCCTGCCGCCAAACTGCATGGTCAAAGACCGATGGAAAGTGGTGAGGAACCATTTAAACTACACTCACTGTGGTAGAGGTAAAGATAGCAGATTGAGCTAATGCAGAACATCTTGTTATTCACTTTGACATTTATGACTCTGACCTCAGTGAATACCTGTTTTTAACCCTGAAGGGCCACATATAATTTATCTTTTGCATTTATGAGTTTAATGTCAATACAACAATATAAGAAAACGGAACATTTTTGTCAGAATTTAACTCTTACAAAATTCTACACATACAGTATTAAACTCAAGCCATTAGTTTTAAAACATGTTTTAGTCTGAAACGATAATTTATAGTAAAGCTCTACTTTTCTTATAATGATGAGATTGTGATCTATGAGGAAAAGTAAACATGACATTTAGTTTATTTCTTTATCTGTCGGCCAACATCTGGCTGAAGGGTATTGTAATAATTTTGTCTTTCCATTCACTTATGTAATTGTATTATCAGATAATACGATTAGTATTATCTGAATAATAATGTGCTCCACATTTTTACTGTGGATGCATCTTGGCATGGAGCAGAGGCCTACTGGCTTGGTGCCTCAGCTCCGTAGCATACTTCTGATCTCAGCGGCCATTGCTAATTCAGTTTGTGCTTAACTTCGTGCTCTAGTCACCACAGCAAGGAAATGGACAGATGGAAAAAATTGTGTGCTTCAACTGTCAGAAAAAGGAGTAAATATAATCTATATGAATATAATATGTATAGTATAGAGTAATATAATATATCAAATATAATAGATACTTTTAAGTCCCAGAGAACTGTGGGTGGCTCAGATGAACATTGCTGTGTGATACTTTACACCGGATCGAGCCACTATACACATTACACAGCATGTAGACATGACACGCTCAGGACCCAAAGAATGGACAACTGAACTTGTTGCTATCTCTTTTAAGAATTGATTTGAATCAAATTGATTGATTCATTGTTACAGCCCTATGTGGCACAATAAAACCTAGGTAGAGTACAGATAAGTTACATCCAAAGCAACTTAACCACCATTTGCCAAACAAGAATATTTTAACACTACAGCCCAAGTGGGCAACTTAATTTTCAATTTTTGTGGCCTATATTAGGTCTTAGGCTGTGAAAAACACATTGGGCCATTGGACTCATGCCTAACGTTGAGTCCTGCAGTAGTATGGATTTGATTCGATTCTTGCACGATTGAGTGCTAGATTTCTATGTTTGCTGAGTAACAACAAACACCATCCTTCATATTTTGCGTATCCAACGTGCTCGAAGATGTGGTCTTTGGAATGCAATAGAATCTTATTTCACTATTACAGTAACTTAATATGGTGTAAATCAGCACACAGCAATTCATTCGAGCCAACCACCATTCTCTGGAACTTAAAATCCCTCATTAGAGTTACTCCTTCTTCTGACAGACATCTTATTTTAGGCCAATACAATTTTCTTGGAGGAATTCATATGTTTTTTTTCTCAAATTCATTAATTAAAATGTTTAAATCTGCATTTTATTTTCATAATATCATCCCCTTCTCCTTTTACCAATAGATTTTCTTTCTCCTGAAAAACTTCAAATTGTGAAATTAATGTTTAATATTTGATGTGTGTTTTCCCTTTATTTTCTTTCAAATTTCCAACTGCAGTCTCAGGAATTTTAAATGTTGTAAATAGATTTATCCAAAATTCCTTTATTATATAATTATTTGTTTTTATTTCAGATTATTGTCCCTCCTTTTATCTGTTTCTTACTTGTATTTTCCAGAAAATGTTAAAATTATAAATTCACTGTACTATTCTTCCACACCTTCATGGTGCCCAAATTGCTTTACAGTACTCACACACTCATACACTGTGAGCACTGTAAATACAGAGGGTTGTGTCAGGAAGGGCATCTGACGTAAAAACTTTTGCCAAAACCAAATCTGTGAATCACATTTAAGACTGATCAAGGCCAGGGTTAACAACGACCGCCATTGGTGCTGTTCACCTCCACGGTGCTGGTGGAAATTGGACTACTGTTGGTCAAAGAAGGAGAGGAGGAAGGTGTGTTGGTAGAAAGGGAGAGGAGGAGTCTAGAAAGAATCTAGGTCTAAGAGTAGGGACTCTGAATTTTGGAACTATGACAGGAAAAGGTAGAGAGTTGGTGGACATGATGCAGAGGAGAAAGGTGGACATACTGTGTGTCCAGGAGACCAGGTGGAAAGGTAGCAAGGCTAGGTGTTTAGGAGCAGGGTTCAAGCTGTTCTATCATGGGGTAGATACGAAGAGAAAAGGAGTAGGAATTATCTTGTTAGGAATGTTCTGGAGGTTAAAAGAGTGTCAGATAGAGTGATGAGTCGAATCGAAGGGGTGATGTTCAATGTGGTTAGTGGGTATGCTCCACAGGTAGGATGTGAGTTAGAGGAGAAGGAGAAATTCTGGTTGGACCTCGATGAAGTGATACAGCACATCCTTCGAAGTGAGAGAGTTGTAATTGATGTAGACTTGAATGGACGTGTTGGTGCAGGAAACAGAGGTGAGGAGGTGGTGATGGACACATTTGGTATCCAGGAGAGGAATGCAGAAAGACAGATGGTGGTTGAGTTTGCAAAAAGAATGGAAGTGGCTGTAGTGAATACTTTTTTCCAGAAGAGGCAGGAACATAGGGTGATCTATGAGAGTGAAGGTTGGAGCACACGGTTAGACTACAACATGTGTAGATGGTGTAATCTGAAGGAGGTCAGGGACTGCAAAGTCGTGGTAGGTGAGAGTGTAGCCAGACAGCATAGGATGGTGGTGTGTAGGATGACTCTGGTGGTGTGAGTTAGTTGAGGAGAGCAAAGACAGAACAGAGGACAAAATGGTGGAAGCTAAAAAAGGAAAAGTGTTGCAGGACTTTTAGGAAGGAGTTGTGACAGGCAGTGAGTGGCCAGGAGGTGCTTGAATGAGGAGGTGCTGGAGTATTGACAGAGAAAGAGGTCAGCTAAGAAGAAGTGGGATACTGAGAGGACTGCAGAGAGTAAACAGGAGTACAAGGAGATGCAACAAAGGCCAAACAAGTGGCTTACGATGACTTGTATGCCGGGGAGAGAAAGATTTATACAGGTTGGCAAGGCAGAGAGACGAAGATGGGAAGGACGTTAGGGTCATTAAGGATAGGGATGGAACCGTATTGACGGGTGTCAGTTTTGTGATTAGAACATGGAAAGAGTACTTTGAAGAGTTGATGAATGAGGAAATTGAGAGGGAACGAAGAGTATAAGAGGTGAATGTTGTGGACCAGGAAGTAACAAAGATGAGTAAAGATGAAGTGAGGAGGGCACTGAAGAGGATGAAGAATGGGAAGTCACTTGGTCCTGATGATGTACCTGTGAAGGTATGGAACTGTCTAGGAGAGGGGCAGTAGGTTTTGACTGGGTTGTTCAACAGGATCTTAGATAGGAGGAATTCAGGAGAAGTGTGCTGGCGCCCATTTTTAAGAACAAGGGAGATGTGCACAGTTGTGGTAACTACAGAGGAATAAAGCTGATGAGCCATACAATGAAGATATGGGAAAGGGTAGTCGAAGCTAGACTAAGGACAGAAGTTAGCATTTGTCTTCTGAATCCTCTATTCTCACACCAACTGCCTTCATATCCTCTTTCTCTACGTCCATAAACCTCCTCTTTGGTCTTCCTCTAGACCTGGCACTTAAAGAAACAGCATCCTTCTACCAATATATTCACTCTCTCTCCTCTGGACATGTCCAAACCATCTCAGTCTGACCTCTCTGCCTTATCTCCAAAACCTCTAACATGTGCTGTACCTCTGACGTACTCTGTCCTAATTCTATCCATCCTGGTCACTCCCAAAAAAACCTCAGCATCTTCATCTCTGCTACCTCCAGCTCTGCCTCCAGTCTTTTCCTCAGTGCCACTGTCTCTAGTCCGTACAACATGGATGGTGTCACCACAGTTTTATACACCTATACAGGCAGAAACTTAAGCTGTCTAAACCTGTAGCTCTGCAGTTCGCCTACAGAGCCAATAGGACTGTGGATGACGCTGTCAACATGGCTCTCCACTTTATCCTCCAGCACCTGGACTCCCCAGGAATCTATGCCAGGATCCTGTTTGTGGACTTCAGCTTTGCTTTCAATACTATCATCCTGGCCCGTCCACCTGCAGGTGGATCACTGACTTCCTGTCAGACAGGAACCAGCACGTGAAGCTGGGGAAACATATCTTTGGTTCCCGGTCCATCAGTGTTGGATCCCCTCATGGCTATGTCCTTTCTCCTCTGCTATTCTCCCTGTACATGAACAGCTGCACCTCCAGTCACCAGTCTGTTAAACTCTTGAAGTTTGCGGATGACACCACCCTCATTGGTCTCATCTTTGATGGGGATGAGTTCGCGTACGGGGGAAGATTGACCAGCTGTTGTCCTGGTGCAGACAGAACAATCTAGAGCTCAACGCTCAAAAGGCAGTGGAGATAGTAGTGGACTTCAGAAAGAACTCACCCCCACCCGCCCCCATCACCCTGTATGACTCCCCAGTCGTCACTGTGAAGCACTTCCACTTCCTGGGCACCATCTTCACCCAAGACCTCAAGTGGGAGCTGAACATCAGTTCCCTCATCAAGAAAGCCCAGAACCGTATGTACTTCCTGAGGCAGCTGAAGAAGTTTAACCTCCCAAGGTCAATGATGGTGCATTTCTACACCGCCATCATTGAATCCGTCCTCACTTCCTCCATAACAATCTGGTAACGCTGCTGCCACTGCCAAGGACAAGGACAGACTGCAGTGTATCACTCGTTCTGCTGAGAATGTGATTGGCTGCAGCCTGCCTTCCTTCCATGACCTGAACACCTCCAGGACCCTGAAGCGAGCAGGAAAGACTGCGGCCGACCCCTCCAACCCTGGACACAATCTCTTTGAGTCACTCCCCTCTGGCAGGAGGCTGCGGTCCATCAGGACCAGAACCTCATGCCACAAGAACAGGTTCTACCCCACTGCAGTGAGCCTCATCAGCAAGACCATGGACCCCCACAAACTTTTACAGGCACTAATCTATCTATACAGCTGCTTACTTAAGTTACTTAAATTACATTGCACATATACCGGAGTTACATTGAACGGAGACCTAAGTTACATTGCACATAGACTTAGGTCACATGACACATAGACTAAAGTTACATTGCACATATTTTATATTTCTATTTGTTTTTATATTATAGTGTAATAATATATTGTCAATTGATGTCTATGACTGGAAGTATTGAGTCAATCTTATTGTTATTTTTACTATGATGTTTATTTTATGCACCACACCACCAAAGCAGATTCCATGTCAGTGTAAACCTACTTGGCAATAAAACTGATTCTGATTCTTTCCTTTCATTTTAGCTGAAACATGTCTATCACACATCACACCTGACACTTTTCTCCACCCGTTCCATCCTGCCTGCACACGCTTCTTCACCTCTTTTCCAC
>JAPTHA010000001.1:24664183-24683230 GCA_029814585.1 Gymnapogon annona
CCCCTCCTTTCCAGGGCAAACCTCCACCTCTCCAGTTTCTCTTCTACCTGTTCCCTGCTCTCACTACAGATCACAATTTATCCGCAAACCTCATAGTCCATGGAGATTCCTGTCTAACCTCGTCTGTCAGTCGGTCCATCACCATTGCAAACAAAAAGGGGCTCAGAGTTGATCCCTGGTGCAGTCCCACTTCTACCTTGAACACCTCTGTCACACCTACAACACACCTGACCACTGTCCAACAGTCCTCATACATGTCCTGCGCCGCTCTAACATCTCTGTCACTCCAGACTTCCTCATACAATACCACAGTTCCTCTATGGGCACCCTGTCATAAGCTTTCTCCAGATCTACAAAAAAACAATGCAGCTCCCTCTGACCTTCTCTGTATTTCTCTATCAACATCCTCAAAGCAAATAGTGCATCTGTAGTGCTCTTTCTTGGCATGAAACCGTACTGTTCTTCACAAATACCAACTTCTGTCCTTAGTCTAGTTTTGATTACTCTTCCCCATAACTTCATTGTATGGTTCATCAGCTTTATTCCTCTGTAGTTACCCCAACTCTGCACATCTCCCTTGTTCTTAAAAATGGGCACCAGCACACTTCTCCTCCATTCTTCAGGAATCTTCTCCCCATCGAAGATCCTGTTGAACAACCTAGTCAAAAACTACTGCTACCTCTCCTAGACACTTCCATACCTCCACAGGAACATCATCAGGACCGAGTGCCTTCCCATTCTTCATCCTCTTCAGGGACCTCCTCACTTCATCTTTACTAATCTTTGTTACTTCCTGGTCCACAACATTCACCTCTTCTACTCTTTGTTCCCTCTCACTTTCCTCATTCATCAACTCTTCAAAGTACTCTTTGCATGTTCCCATCACAAAACTGACACCCGTCAATACGGTTCCGTCCCTATCCTTTATGACCCTCACCTGTTGCATGTCCTTCCCATCTCTGTTTCTCTGCCTTGCCAACCTGTATAAATATTTCTCTCCCTCCTTACTGTCCAACCTGGCATACAAGTCATCATAAGCCCCTTGTTTGTCTTTGCCACCTCTACTTTGGCCTTACGCTGCATCTCCCTGTACTCCTGTCTACTCTCTGCAGTCCTTTCAGTATCCCACTTCTTCTTAGTTGACCTCTTTTTTTCTGTATATACTCCTGCACCTCCTCATTCTAACACCAAGCCTCCTTATCTACTTTCCTTCCAGATGACACCCCGAGTACTCTCCTACGTGTCTCCCTGATCACATTAGCAGTACTTGTCCAGTCATCTGGAAGCACCTCCTGACCACCCAGTGCTTGTCTCAACTCCTTCCTAAAAGTCCTGCAACACTCTTCCTTTTTTAGCTTCCACCATTTTGTCCTCTGTTCTGCTTTGCCCTCTTCAACTTCCTCACCACCAGAGTCATCCTACACACCACCATGCTATGCTGTCTGGATACACTCTCACCTACCACGACTTTGCAGTCACTAACCTCCTTCAGATTACACCGTCTACACACGATGTAGTCTATCTGTGTGCTCCTACCTCCACTCTTATAGGTCATCCTATGTTCCTGCCTTTTCTGGAAAAAGGTATTCACTACAACCATTTACATCCTTTTTGCAAAGTCAGCCACCATCTGTCCTTCTGCATTCCTCTCCTGGACACCAAACGTGTCCATCACCTCCTCATCTCCTCTGCTTCCTGCACCAACATGTCCATTCAAGTCTGCACCAATCACAATTCTCTCACTTCTAGTGATGTTCTGTATCACTTCATCAAGGTCCAACCAGAATTTCTCCTTCTCATCTAGCTCACATTCTACCTGTGGAACATACTCACTAACCACCTTGAACATCACCCTTTTAATTTCAAGCCTCAGACTCATAACTCTATTTGACACTCTTTTAACCTCCATGACATTCCTAACAAGCTCCTCCTCCAACATAACTCCTACTTCATTTCTCTTTGTATCTACCCCATGATAGAACAGCTTGAACCCTGCTCCTAAACATCTAGCCTTACTATCTTTCCACCTGGTCTCCTGGACACACAGTATGTCTACCTTTCTGCTCTGCATCATGTCCACCGACTCTACCTTTTCCTGTCATAGTTCCAACATTCAGATTCCCTGCTCTCAGACCTAGACTCTTAGGTTTCCTCCTCTCTCTCTCTCTCTTCCTACCAACAGTAGTCCAATTTCCACCGCCACCCTGTAGGTCAACAGCACCAAGGGCGGTCGTTGTTAACCTGGGCCTTGACCGATCCGGTATGGGAGTCTCAAGTGTCATTCGAATATTTGGTTTCGGCAAAAGTTTTTACGTCGGATGCCCTTCCTGACACAACCCTCTGTATTAATCCAGGCTTGGCACTGGCACAAGAAGACACTGGCTTGTGCCCCCTTGTGGCTACCCATACACCAAGATCTAACGTTCACCTAACCGTAACCAACTGTCTGTGGCATAGATGCTTTGATTCACGTTGGACAGAGGATAATAAAACCATGAACATACTTATTTAAAACTTATAATGCGTCGAGATCATACACCAATTAAAGTTTTGATATTGCATTAAAATACCCGAAGAAGACAAATCTCCAGAAAAAATGACCAGGTTTTAGTTCAGTTTTATTGATGCTAGCTGCCAGGTGCTTATACTTTCACTGATGTTAAAATGTGTAAAAATCTCCAACCTTCTGGATGTTGTGGTTTTTGGTGAATCTGAGCGAATCCGTCCTCTATTGCAGCTGAAGAAAATCGGTGGGGGAGGGTTTGGGGAGATCTATGAAGCCCTGGACCTGCTGACGCGGGAGAACGTGGCACTGAAGGTGGAGTCGGCCCAGCAGCCCAAACAGGTGCTGAAGATGGAGGTGGCAGTTCTGAAGAAGCTGCAAGGTGAGAGACCTCAGACATTTAACCCACAAACACCTAAACATCCACAAAACCATCTACTGATGTAAAATGTGTAATACTTGTTGATTCACTAATCCTATCAATACATGCAAATAGTTGGTGTTATCTTTTCATGGTTGTATGTAGATATGACCCATTTGGTCAACCCATGGAGTTTAAAAGGTGACAGTGGATGGACACACTTGGGTTTTTTTGCTTTATATATGTTAAATAACAAATAAAATTAACCAATCATAAGAAAGTACAGAATTCTAAATAAAACAAACAGTTTCCTAAAAATGAAATAAAACAGAAGAAATTAACAAAATTAAGTAGTGGACACTTGTTTTATATTTGGTTAATGATTTAACTGAAAAAAGGCTATTTTTTTTCTGTTTTGATAGAAGTACATTTGAATTTACTCTGAGCTTTAACACACGTTTCAATGATCTGGGAATTAAATACAGGAAAATATCTGGTTTACATTGAAAAATGCAACATATAGAGGATTATATTATAGTACATGGAAAATCGCTTATGAAAGGTTGCATTTTGGAAAAATTAATGTTGAAGTTACCACAAAAATACATGTAGATGTTTACGAGTGAGAACATGGATGTTGTATCTGGTCCGTATGACAGATTTAGATTTAAACCACAGTTTTTATTGTGGATCAGTGGTGAACCATCGCTCACCACCATCTCTAAACTGGAGTTAATTTATCTGATGATGAACATTCAAGTCATGTTTCACTGAATAAGCCTTTAGTCAATGGATCTGAAGATTCTATGTTTTTGTCCGATCCCAATACCCTGTCTGTGCTGTGATTGGTCAAACTCTGCTGAACTCTGACCTCATGATGAACATGACGGAGACACGAGGCAGTGACCTATGTTTACAGGGGGGGGGGGTCCCCCCACAGGGACCCACAGGGATGGTGTTACGTCGCCCGCCAGAGTGTTCTAAAAATAGAAGTAGTTCAAGGGTCTCCAAAGCGTTGTCGTCACATGCTTGTGGTTTAGAAGTCTGATTCAGGAACTCTCATCACGAGTCAATAATGTAATAACAAAGTGAATTGGTCAGTTGGTAAATCAAGTTTAATTTTCAACCAAAGTATCCTGCCCCTGCCCGCCCACACCATGGTTAACGAAATGTCAATCACACTTTCGCGCTAGTTCGCTGTCTGTCCCCTTGCTGAAGGGGTCGGGCCCGGGGACAGCAGAATGTCCAGGTGCCAGGCTTGGACTGGGTCAGTCCCGCTATGGTAGTGGAGTTTAGTTGTGGTTTTAGGAGGCAAAAAAAATATAACGGACACGGACATCTGTCTGATAAATGTGAAACACAAGTGTGTTGGTGTATGAACTGTGGGGCGACCCTGGCACCGGTAAAAGATTTGAATGTGGATCGGAATTTCAACGTTCCGCAGCAACTTTTCCAGCGATTCTCCGGCGGGAATCACCCTCCAAAAATAAAGTTAAAAGAGCTGAATACACTCTCCGAAAACACCAGGCCATATTCACTACATCAATCAATCAATCAATCAAATTTTATTTATATAGCCCTTACTCACACAGTAGATCTCAAAAGGCTTCACATGACCCCAGATGGCACTCGGTGACGACATTCCCTGGTATAACCAGGGCAAGGAAAACAGGACCACGGGAGGGGGGGATCCCCCTTCCAGGACCACCAGGCTGCAATAGATGTCGAGTGGACAACAGAATTATAATATGAGTGTGCGTATAAAAGTCTAGAGTCCAAGAGGCCTTTGGGGAGCCTTCAGGAGATGGGGGCTTCCTCGGAGGAAGGGGGTGTTGAAGGGGAGAGGTGAAGAGAGGGGTCAGTGTCAGGACGGGGAGGGGACGAAGGAGGAGGGGGTCGTCAGGAGATGAGGGGTCTTCCTCGGGCCTTGGGGTGAACAGACGAAGCAGAACCTCCATAGGAGTGGCTCAAGGAGGCGATCTAGCTCCGATGTCCTTTACAGCCCTTGCGTGGTCTGTCATCGAGCAGCCTCCCATTGGAATCGATGACCTAGCCCTCTCTCCATGCAGGAGAGAGGGGAAGAGAGAGAGAGAGAGAGAGAGAGAGAGAGAGAGAGAGAGAGAACGGAAGTTAACCTCACCAATAATGAGTATTAGCTAAGTGTTAAGGAATGGCGTTAATATGAGTGAAGTTAACTAAATGCTGAAGAATAATAATATGTTTTGAGTCGGATCTTGAATGTATCCACTGAGGCGGCCACCCTTATATCCGCAGGTTGGGCATTCCAGAGCAATGGAGCTTGAACAGAAAAGGTTCGATAACCTGCTGACTTTTTCCTAGCTCTCGGGGCCACCAAAAGACCGGCGTGCTGCGAGCGCAGGTTTGCAGGTGGAACATAAGGTGTGACTAAATTGACGAGCTAGGCCGGTGCTAATCCATGTAGTATTTTATAAGTAAGTAGCAAGACCTTGAAGTCACATCTATAGTGTACGGGGAGCCAATGTAATTCCGCCAGAATGGGGGTGATGTGATCGAATCTACATGTGCACGCCAGAAGTCGTGCTACAGCATTTTGTACTAATTGTAGGCTTTTAATGTTGGACCTAGGAAGACCCGAAAGTAGCACATTACAATAATCTAGGCGAGATGTGACAAACGCATGGACTATGGTCTCAGCATTACGGGTGGGAAGAATGGGCGTATTTTTGCGATGCTGTGAAGGTGAAAGAAGGCGCTTTTTGTAATGTTTGTAATGTTTTTATCAAAAGAAAGGGTTGGCTCAAATATAACGCCTAGATTTTTAGCTGCACTACTTTGGGTAATGGTTCTCTTATCAAATGTAAGAATGGTGTCCTTAAATAATTGACTATGTTTGTTTGGACCGATAATTAGCATCTCAGTTTTACTAGAGTTTAGAAGCAGAAAATTACGGGACATCCACATCTTAATGTCAGCTAGGCACTGTTCCAGGTTGGAGCAGTCACGTGGATCAGTTGATGATGGCCGCCTCAAAAGAGTCTTTGCTGAACTGACTAAACACAAGCTAACACACAACGCTGAAAAATGTGTATTCTCTGCAACTGCCATCGAGTACGTAGGGTTCCAGTTGTCAGCAAATGGCAACCCTAACTCTAACCCACACCACCCCGGTCGAATGTGGATGCTATACTGGCCATCCCTGAGCTCACTTCAGCTGCTCAGGTCGCTTCCCTTTTGGGGATGATGGGCTACTACCTGAAGTTCCTCCCACGCTACTCTGACATCACTGCTCCTCTTCGTAGACTGCTACGTAAGGACGAGCCATGGGTGTGGTCCCAGGTCTGCTCTGATGCTGTTTGGTCCCTCAAGGCACAGCTTACCACTGCTCCTGTTTTGGCCCATTTCGACATCACCAGCCCCACCTTTGTCACTTGTGATGCATCAGCAGTGTTGTCTCAGACTCAAAACGGGGTGGAAAAGCCCATTGGCTTCACATCACGGGCCCTCAGCCCAACCGAGCAACGATACTCAGTTGGTGAGCGGGAGGCATTAGCCTGTATCTGGGAATGTGAGAGGTGGCGCCTATACCTCTATGGCCGTGCCTTCACCTTCAGAACAGATCACCAGACTCTCACAGCACTACTTTCAACATCTGGTACAGGCCACTGACCACTGAGGCTACACCGCTGGTCAGACCGACTCCAACAATATAATTTCAACTTGAAGTTCCTGCCAGGTAGAGATAATGTCATGGCCGATCTCCTATCTCGCTGTGTTCCACTCTACTCTCACACAAAAACACACACAACCACAGACGCTGACTCAGTGGAACAGGACATTGTCCAGACATTACACGCACCCCTCCAAGCAACAGTGTTATTGCAGGACTTAAAGATGCATCTGAACAGGACCCAGTCCTTTCGCAGGTCCGGGCGTACATTCAGAATGGATGGTCTCACCAGGTACCTGAGGAGCTGGCTGCATTTTCCAGAGTTAGGCTGGAGCTCTCCTGCTGGAATGAGACCTGCCTTGCACGCGGCCAATGCACTGTTGTCCCCAGCTCCCTGCATGCATCTATCTTGGCCATGGCTCACGATGGTCTGGCTTGGTGGCCAGGGATCCTCTCCAGGTCAACCGCCAGCTGGGCCCAGCTTCCTTCCAGCTCAGTGATGGCACTCAAGCCGCCTCCAGAAATTGCCACCCCCCACACACGCACCAGACGTCACACCCCCATTAATCTGTACCCCAATGGATACCTCGGTTGGTCTCAATGCTGCCCTCGGCCACACCGACTGAGCCACTGCCAAGGACCCCTGCATCCTCACCACAGCCTGAACTGCTGTCTCATGGGTCACTGCAACCTGTTCACACCCGTTTTCATGTCTGAAATGCTATGTGGGGGGGGGAATATTATGTATATGTAGATCGGTTATGCTGTGTTCATTGTGTGATGACTGGGTGTGCTGTGGATGTGGCTGGGAGCATTGTGTGTGGCACGTGTGTTAGTAGTAAATGAATGAAGTGGATGTAATACGGTGTCGGTGTGAGTTTATCTCAAAGTACACAATAACAGTATACATGATGAAGTTCCAGAGATGATAACGAGGGGCTGATTGCGTCCTTCGGAGAGAAAAACGGTAGTGAAAAGGTCCACAGCCACTGTTAGCATTGCGCTCACAGCTGCTAACCGCTAACAGTTCAAACGTAAACGTCTTTAAACTGACAACAGAATCCACATCCGAAGATCACTCACTCACGCTACTCCAGCATGAATGTGGTGTAATGTCCATGTTCTATTCAGCTTTGTATTCTCAGCAGGTCGTGTGACACTTTTTTCTCCATTCTCAGAACATTTACATAGAACATGTTTTTACGGTGGTGAAGTTGATGATCATGATGATTACATAATGCTGTCATGTCATTGCTGAGCTCAGGCAGCTTTCAGACATAGCCTGTGTCTCTATTGTCTTTAATGTCCATATCTTGACATACATCCCTGTTTCCTCATATTTTCAATAGAATTTCTTTAATGTTCAAATTGTTATTTAGACGTCGGTCAAACATAAGCCACACCCCTAAAATTTACATTTATCTTCTTGGCTGTTTTATTAACAACATTTTAATCAGAGCCAGGTCACATTTATAAACTATAAAAATACACAAATCCATATCATTACTCTGGAGATGTTTTGTATTCAACATAAATCTGTTGTGACCTGTTAAATGGGAATGTCTTTCTTCATCGGTGTTTCAGATGTAAATAGGACCAGTAGATATACAGAATCCTCATTCGTGTTGCTCTTAAGTTTTTGTTGTTTCTGGGCCATATCTGACCTCTGTCCCTGAATAAATATGATGAACTGTATTTTTGAACAGTTTTCTCATATTCATTGATGTCTGCAGTGTTAAACATATTCTTCTCCTGTTCATTTTCAGGTAAAAACCATGTCTGTAAGTTTATTGGCTGTGGGAGAAATGACAAATTCAACTACGTGGTCATGCAGCTTCAGGTGAGGCTTTTATTTTGAAAGGTGACAACGGGAGGTTTATTATGTTGGTCTCTGTGCTCTGTGTCAGTGGGATCATGGGAATTGGAATCCTCTCTGACCCCTCCCCTGGTGGTTTCAGGGTCGTAACCTGGCCGACCTGAGGCGGAGTCAACCCAGAGGGACCTTCACCATGAGTACCACCCTCCGGCTCGGGAAGCAGATCCTGGAGTCAATCGAGGCTATCCACTCAGTGGGCTTCCTGCACCGCGACATCAAACCAGTGAGTGTCCTCAAACGCATCACGCCTCACTGTGCTGTGCGTGTCCTTTAGTTTTCAGATTATTCTGAGTTGAATAAAAGATCTTGATTTCTCTCTCGTCACTTAAACTGGACCCTGATTATGTTTAAAGACATGAATGTCAAAAGTCCTATTTGTTTCTTCTCTCAGTCGAACTTTGCAATGGGTCGACTTCCCTCCACATACAGGAAGTGCTACATGCTGGACTTTGGTCTGGCTCGGCAGTACACCAACACCACCGGAGAGGTCCGACCGGTAAGAACCCCTACCCACAGCATTGTCATCGCTAACCCTTACTGCTCATGTGTCACACATGTAATAATATCCATCTCCTTATATAGACATCGTAGGGGTGGGGGGGGTGTTTATAGGTCCCTTGGCCTGTTTTCATCAGAGTTTCACTACAGTTTATTAATAGTCTCGGCATTGTGTAGAAACAGAGTTCAAATACTCAGGTGAAAGGATAATCTCATTCCTTTGACATCCTGTGTGATTGACAGCCGGAGTCAGAGCCAATCACAGATCAATACACATGTCTTCACCTCTAACTGTATGGAATTGGATCAGTCCTTTGTCCACCAACTTGTGTGAATCAGCTCCCTCATGTTGGACTGAAAACACTGATTTTACTGCAACATTTTGATATATACTCATCTTGAAGGAATGAGATAAAACCAAAGTGTTCATCAATAATGTCTTAGTACATGATTCTCTAAAGAATCACTGGAAATGAACCTTCAACCCTGTCCCATGATGCATTACTGACATTCACAGTAATTTTATTATTACAGTACTCTGTCTTATATCAATATCAGAACTTTATCCACTGAATTAGAACCAGTTTCATCAGTGATTGTTAATGCATTTGATGGTTGTACTAATTTGAATCATTTTTTGTAATTGTGTCAGTTTTCATGTTTGGAGTATTTAATTTTATTTAACTTATTTTCATCTTTGGGTGCTTTGTTGCTCTGTAGGAGGTTTTGTGATTCTTAAAAAGTCATGCTGTTTGTTTTTATTGAAAATAATATGTGTAATTTTTATAGGAAACTCAAAGGCTTTCACATTAGTCAGTCTAATCATTTCCAAATCACTTTCCAAATCAACGCACACTCCTGATGGAACATAATGACATTGCACCTCCAGGCTACCTGGTGGCACTAGTGCCGTTGGCGACGGTCAGTTAATCTCCACTGGCAGTTAAAAAAAGGAACAAAATACTCATCAAAAGTCACAGGAAAAACAGATCAATAAAATAAACAGAGTACAATAAAATAAACAGAGTGATGATTTCTTTCAGCTTTTTCCCTTCCGGGGTCGCCACAGGGAATCCAATTAGCTTATTTGATTTTGGCAGGAGTTTTTACACCAGATGCCCTTCCTGACACAACCCACTCGACGCTTTTACCGGTGATCAAACCCTGTATCCCCTATGCACCAGCCCCGGTGCCTGGTTACCAACTGAGCTATCCAGGCAGACGATAAAATAAACAGAGTAATGAACAGAAATTCCCTGGCCACACTGAGGGAATTTTGCTAAATAGATATTTTTCTCATGTAAATGTGTTTGTCCATTTTTAAACTTGTTTTTTTTATGTATACTATTTATCCGTAGTTTGTCTGTATATTCTGATTTTTTCATCATCGTCTCAGCTCATTCCCTTCTTATGTATCAATATTTGTGTGAGGAAGCTGTATCTGAACCATCAAATCCGGTGTGTGACCTACAGTAGATCGAATTTCCAGAAATAGTGTCTCTCACTTACATAAACCGCAGTTTTCATGTGGATGAAAGACACACAACTATAGAGAAAATATCAGTTTTATCAGATTTCTGATAGATGATGTGGGTTTGGAGATGGTCATATATGTGGAGCAGAATGTCCACATCAGTGATGGATGGGGACATGAGTCTTCTCTGGTCACTGTGAAGGTTTGAATTAAATAGATTCATCATGTTTCTCCTCAACTGTAATGTGATCTCCCTGGTGTTGGCTCCACCATTCTGCAGTAAACTCATCCCAGTTCTTTTAGTCACTTTGATCACGTTGTTTACTACTGGTTTAAGGCAAGTTGGATGTGGCTCTTTGACACTAGTCTCTGATGTGGGACAGTTCACTTTGATTCCGATTCTTTGATTTCGACCCTTTCGATTTGTTAGACTACTGAAAAGCAAGGATATGATTTAAAGCAAATAAATATTATTGTACCTTCATATGTTCAGTTTTTACTACAGAAAGTAAAAATAATAAAAAAGATCAGCACATATATGTACAGTTCTGTAGTAAACAACGTGTTATATACTGCCTACATTAGAACATCAGGTGTGTTCATACATTAAAAAAAATAAACAGAGGCCCATAATGGTTAAAGAAATCCAACAGAAGAATAAAATGGAATAAACAACAGAGTGAACACACTTCAGCTGTAAATGATTTACAGTCTAAATAAAACTAAATGTTAATGTGTTCCCAGCAGCATTGTGTCAAACTGATTCTAAACCGTTTGTGAAATGTGTGAAGTGAAACCAGGTGGTTCTGGTCTGGTTCCGTGGTTTAGTGTGTGGTGCTTCATGGGTTTATTTACTTCAGTTTCTTGAACAGCCCGTTGTGAGCACTTTCCGTGGGACTCTGTGGGGGCGAGGTCTGCTGCATTGCAGACTGATCAGTCAATGCATAATAACCCAGAAACTTCCTCTCAGAGATGCTAATCAATTATCAGTGACAGCATTGATCACAAATCAGTACCATAATGAAACCAGAATGGTTAAAAAAATCCAGCAAAAGAATAAAATGGATTTTATTTTGAAAGAGACCTGCAGATGTTGTGATTGCTCGGTCAGGAGGGTGGCATATTGGTCCTTGGAGCTAAATCCTTTTACATGCTGGAGGGATGAATGATCATCTTGATATATATGTATGTATTTTTGTCAATTTACTTTTTCCCATGTCCTTTGATGTAATTTAATATGACTACATTTATTTTGATTGAATTCTTTTTAAATACATTTCTTTCTATTTGGTTCTGCGTTTTCAGAATTGTCTATATGTTTTAATTTTATGGTTTTTGAGGGGGCATTTTTGGTCATTGTTTCAACCCGATCTTGTCCTTCGCCTCATTCAGTTTCTGCATTAAACTGAATCACTTCTATATTTAGATCAGTGAGGACGTGAGCAGCTTCCACTTAGCCTTCCCTTCCTCCACCTCCTCCTCTTCCTCCTCCCCCTCTTAATATTTGATTCTCTTTCGTGCATCAGTGAATCCTCATCACCCCGTTTCTTCTCTCTCTCTCTCTTTGTTTCTGCTGAATCAGCTTTAATCCAACCATCCCCCCCACTCGAACCTCACATCTGTTTGCAGACGTCTCCTCCCATCCCAGGGTCACGTGACTCCTCTGATTAGTGATGTGTTTTAGTGTAAGCCCCGATAACCTCACCTTGATGCGTTGATACAGTAGGTCAAAGCTTCTATCTGGGGCAGCACCATCTGCTGGTGGAGACGAGTAACTGCACCCATATAGACGCCTCAACCACAAGCTAAACACCATCTAAAAGGATGACGTCTAATACATACATTTATGCAGTTTAGCCTCACTCTTCATCTGTTTTGAAATTAATGAAGGAGTCGTCAATGTTCAGGGTTCTATGAAAAAAATGTTTAGGTCTCAAAATGTTACCCAATTATTAATATCAATAATTAAATGAACACACATCTTGGGTTTTAATATACCTGTGTCAGATCTGCTTCGAGATCCAAGTCCAAAGTTTTCCTCTGGTTCAGGAGTTACCAATTTTTTTGCAGACATAAATGCACGGATCTTTGTTTTATTGTGTTCTCTACCTGACTGGATCATCATTTATCAGAATGTTAACCCATGATTCTGAATATTTTTAAAACATTTTAAAGTGGAAGTTTAAATCCTGGTGTCTGGGTTGAAGGTCTTTCCTGATCAGCTGTTGTTTTTATGTTAAAGCTGTAAATGAGAACGATGAGGAGTTAACTCTTTTGCTCCTTCATGCTTTCCTTTCTTGTCAGATTTCATGGTTTTGTGTATTTGTTGTCTTAAGGTGTTGTTTGATGAGAAGTTTCATTGTGTCCCTGACCATCATATGAGTTTCTTTGTATCCTGATGTTTTATTTTCATCCTTTATGTTTCAGTGTTATTTTTGCTTTTCTTGCAGTTCCTTTGGGCTTATGATTTTGACGTGCATGCCTCCTGTTTCTCCATCATCTCCATGGTTACCCAGGGATGTGAGTGGTTACTATGGTGATGCAAGGTTCACAGTGGTAGCCCCAGCCGAGTGCTGACACCACTGCAGAAACAAATCTCAGCCAGCGTTGAGTTATTAAATGACAGAACCATCATCTGAAACTTGACCTGTCCTGGTACTGGTCTTGGTCCTGATCTGGTTCTGCCTGTTGCCCGGCTGCCATCTGTGACCCTGCTGAAGCCTCTGCCATTGTTTCTTTGTTTTCTTCACTTTGGTTATAATTTTATCTATGTTTGACAGCGGAAACGGCAAAAACAGAAACAGTTTTTACAATATAATGGTCTCCATTTGCCACAAAAATATCTTAACTGTTAAAAATGAAAATTGTCTGAGCTGCAGTGAATCGTTCTGTTCAGTTAACTAATAAAACCACACCTGCATCATATGCGTTTACAGGTCAGATGACAAGGTTTAAGATGTAAAAGAAATAAGTTATTCAGATATTGAAACGAATGACACAAATAGAACTAAAACATTGAAACAAATCAAATGACTTATATGACAAGTGATTTATATCATACAGTATTTGTATGTTTTCTTATTGTGCACTGGATTCACTGCAGTGATACACAGTTGATTTAGGATCTGTGAACGGGAAGTACAAACAGATGGATTACAAAACAAGAATTAGAAAGCTTGCAAGATTCTGGACAGGAATTGTGTCCTACTGTGGAAATGCTTTCATTTGTAAATAATTAATAAACTATATTAAACATTTTAAAACAACTGATATATTAGAGAAAAAGCAAGAAAAATGATTTATATGATAAGAATCTGAAACTCAGGCTACATAGTTAATGAAACAATATAACTCACTGTATTTAATCTAGAGACATGTTTTCACAGATATGGAATATCTACGTATCAGATCAGATAGAGACTCTGTTTATAAATACAAAGTGCTATTTACTTTTAATGGACAGACAGACAGACAGACAGACGGCATATCCATTACAATAGTCCTCTGGTAAAAGAGTGGTAAAAATCAGATACTTCTGATTCACATTCAACCAGAATAAGATCAAAATTAATGCCATTATTCATCTTTTATATGTTTTAGAAACATGAATCGGGCACAGGGTAGAAAAAACGAAGCAAAGGCTGGGTTGTTTATGGTTTATTTGACTCATTGTTGTTGTCGTTCAGCCGAGGACGGTGGCCGGGTTCCGAGGAACAGTCCGCTATGCTTCAGTCAACGCTCACAAAAACAAGGTCATTGCTCTAATATTAATAACTGATTGTTGTTGACTGAAGGATAACACATGATCATGTTATACTAATGTCCCCTTTTTCCTTCAGGAAATGGGCCGTCATGATGACCTGTGGTCATTGTTTTACATGCTGGTGGAGTTCGCAGTTGGACAGTTACCGTGGCGAAAGATCAAAGACAAGGTGAGGACGAATCCAGTCACAAGATGGCATCTGTCCATGATCAATAAACAGACAAGGTTTCACATCATGGTTTAACATCAGTAATGATATACAACCACTGATGAATGTGTGAATATGATCAGGCAGAAACTCAAGAATCATAGAACAGAAATCAGAGACATGACCAGCTACATAGAAACTATAGTCTTCCTATTCTTTTAATACTGAATTCACACAAAAAGCAGTTGAATTATGCGTGAACATGATGCAAACAACCCATCATTAACAGTACTGACAATGAAACCAAGTGTTCACGACACACTGATGAAGAAATAAAGTGAATGGAAGTTAATGTGAGTCTGAAATAAAAATTGAATAAAAAAAAGGGTCCAGAAGATCTGAAGTCACATCATACCTTCACTCAAAGAAAACAATAAGAGAACAGGACAAGCCCTCATGATGTGTTAGGGGTCTCCAGGGTAGGACTATATGAAATTAGATCAGAGCGCATGACATGATCTTGGATCATCATCAAATAGACAAACCTTTTATCTGGAGCCAGTCAGGTTCTTATTCTGGTTTTGGATGAACAGGTCGTAGTTCTGTGTTTGATACAGTTTTTAGTCCAACCTGTTCATCAACTGTTGCTTTTGTTGCAGGAACAAGTGGGCCAGATTAAGGAACGCTACGACCATCGGATGCTGCTCAAACACATGCCTTCAGAGTTTAATGTCTTCTTGGACCATGTTCAGGCTCTGGACTACTACACCAAACCGGACTACCAGGTCCACCTCAACCCGACCCTGCCTGGCATGTAACCCATATGACCCATGGTCTGCTGGAGTTCTTGATGTGTGGTTGTCATTTCAGCTGCTGATGTCGGTGTTTGAGAACAGCATGAAGGAGCGCATCATCACCGAGAATGAGCCCTTCGACTGGGAGAAAGGAGGAAGTGATGTCACTCTGTCAACCAGTGCCTCCACCCAACCGCAGCACAACACCCGACCCACGGCCGCCATGGTGGGGTAAGGACCGCCAGAACCAGCATCTGCCAGCCTGCTAAAAGTCCTCAAAAGTCGGTTTAAATGTGACTCCAAATTTTATGATGGTTCAGTTGTTATTTTTAATGAATTTTAAGGCGGATTCATTCCCTAAAGTCTGTTCATGTTTGGATGCAGTTTGGTTCAGGTTCTTATTCCGTGTAGCTAAATCACCAACTGTAGTTTGTACATTAACACATCTGTCATTGAGTCATGGATCTGAATTTTAGTATTTCTGTTCTTTTCAGACTTTTCATGACTGACTTGGATCAAATTTCTCTTAAATCCTCTTTTCCACACAAGAAAACAACAACTTGTTTTTTTCACTTTTCACTTTTAACTTCTACTGTTATTGGTCAATGACCTGCTAACCATTGGAACCAGACTGAAACATCTCCACTGAGACCCAGGTTCTGGTTCTTACGCCTGTTTTCTGGTATCTGCAGAGCCATCGTGACGCCAGTTCCTGGAGACCTTCAGCGGGAGAACACCGATGATGTTCTACAGGATGAACATTTGAGTGACCAGGAGAACGCCCCACCAGTCCCACCCAGCCGCCCCCTTGGGGAGACAGGGGTCCGCGATGTTGGGGAGACAGGGGAGGCCTGGGAAGACACAGACTTCAACAGGAACAGGCTCCGGATCAGCCTCAACAAGGTGACAACGCTGTTTGATTTGGTTTTCCTTTTCATTACGTCTGTTTTCCTGTCATGACCATTGATCCATCTTGTTCTTTGTCAGGGCGCTCAGGAGGAGGAGGTGGGTCGGGGGGCATGTCCGGTGTCTCCGGTGCGAGGTGGAGCTCCGGAGTCGCCAACGGGTCAGGGTCGATCATTACGGTACAGACGAGTCAACAGCCCTGAATCCGACCGATTGTCGGCGGCTGAGGGCCGAGCCGACGCCTATGGACAGAGGTGTGCATGAACGCCGCAGACGGGCATTTGCAGAAAATTAGTACCGGAGGTTGACATTCTGGAGTAGTTCAGTACATCCAGGTTTAATTTGATTTGAGGATCATTTGGGTTCACACTCTGACTTACTGAAGTACATTTCTCTTCGGTGGTTTACGTCAGACTGTAAAATAACATAACTAGCACATTGACCCGTGGATCCACGGGTTCGAGACATGTTGGTGCTGTTGTGTATTCATGCATGCTGGACCACATTTGTCCAGTAGTCACTGCCAAAGCAATGTAAGGCTATTGTATTCCAAAATCACTGATATTTCCCAAAATATGGTGCTATCAATTTGCTGTTTGTTGCTTGTTTGTTCTTTGACTAAAATACATAAGTTTCATGACACACTGTAGCAGTCAGATCTTGGTATTTTATGTGAATCCCTGGACACACACACACACAGAGGCCACTTGACTTATAATATAAAGAGAACGACTCAATCCGAGTTTGCTTTCAGAAAAATTTTAAAAGTAGGATTGTATATCCAAAACTATGAATAAAATAGGAAACATGTTCCTTTGATGATGAAACACTCGGAGAGTGGTTTGAATTTCATGTGGATTTTATCATTAATAGTAGAAAACTGAAATAAAATGTAGTACATTTTTAACCAGTGAGAGACAAATATGATGTATTTGAAAATTGTTTCTTTTATTTATGAGATTACAAAGCATCATAAACAGTTAACATAATAGAACTTGTCAAGTAGTTTTAAATTAACCACACCTCTGTAGACCTGGTCTGGATGCTCTGGATTCACACTGAGATTTTGTCTTATCCTCCAGGTCCAGGATGGACATCCTTGGATCTCCGTCCCGTCACGTCTACTCCTCTCAGCCGGCACAGATGCTGTCCGTTGACCCTGGTTGCCGTGGCGACCGGCAGGTGAGCGGCCGACAGGAGGTGTCTGTGGCATCAGTGGACCAGGAGGCGCACAGCAATGCCTTCATCCGGTCTGTCCCTTTGGCCGAGGAAGAGGACTTCGACAGCAAAGAGTGGGTGATCATTGACAAAGAGACAGAGCTCAGAGATTTTCACCCAACAACATCAGGAACCACGGACGAGGAGCCCGAGGAACTCCGACCCCTGGAGGAGCAGGAAGAGAGGAGGCGGCTCAGGGCTGGAGGTAAGACAAATGCGACAAAGGACACATAGATGTTCATTTATGAAGTGACCTGGAGGTTAACTATCAGGATCAGTTGGTTTTCTCATTCCATTAACAAATTGCCTTAGTTTCTAATTGTCCATCCCATAGAATGATTTACTTAGTCATGCCATGATTCACGCCCATTGTATCATTAAAAATCCTTTCAACTCAGGTTCAGATCAAATATTAAATGATTTGTACCTTATTTCATGTTTATTTCATCAGCTTAAAGATTTTTCAGTCTTTTAGTTGGAGTTTGTCCAAATGTAGCCGCAAGGGGGCACAAGCCAGTGTCTTCTTGTGCCAGTCCCAAGCCCAGATAAATACAGAGGGTTTTGTAAGGAAGGGCATGCGACGTAAAAACTTTTGCCAAAACCAAAAATGCAAATCACACTTAAGACTCCTATACCAGATCGATCAAGGCCCGGGTTAACGACGACTGCCATTGGTGCTGTTCACCTACAGGGTGATGGTAGAAATTGGACTACTGTTGGTCATACAAGCAGAGGAGGAAGGTGTGTTGGTAGGAAGAGAGAGAAGAACGAGTCTAGAAAGCGTCTAGGTCTGAGAGTAGGGACTCTGAACATTGGAACTATGACAGAAAAAGGTAGAGAGTTGGTGGACATGATGCAGATGAGAATGGTAGGCATACTGTGTCCAGGAGACCAGGTGAAAAGGTAGCAAGGCTAGATGTTTAGGAGCAGGGTTCAAGCTGTTCTATCATGGGGTAGAAACAAAGAGAAATGGAGCAGGAATTATCTTGAAGGAGGAGCTTGTTAGGAATGTCCTGAAGGTTAAAAGAGTGTCAGATAGAGTGATGAGTTGAATTGAAGGGGTGATGTTCAATGTGGCTAGTGGGTATGCTCCACAGGTAGGACGTGAGTTAGAGGAGAAGGAGAAATTCTGGTTGGACCTCGATGAAGTGATACAGAACATCCCTAGAAGTGAGAGAGTTGTGATTGGTGCAGACTTGAATGGACATGTTGGTGCAGGAAACAGGGCAGATTTGGTATCCAGGAGAGGAATATAGAAGGGCAGATGGTGGTCGACTTTGCAAAAAGGATGGAAACGGCTGTAGTGAATAGTTTTTTTTCAGAAGAGGCAGGGACATTGGGTGACCTATAAGAGTGGAGGTAGGAGCACACAGATAGACTACATGTCAGTGACTGAAAAGTCGTGGTAGGTGAGAGTGTAACCAGACAGCATAGGATGGTGGTATGTAGGATGATTCTGGTGGTGAGGAAGTTGAAGAGGGAAAAGGAAGAGCAGAGTACAAAATGGTGGAAGCTAAAAAAGGAAGAGTGTTGCAGGACTTTTAGGAAGGAGTGGAGACAGGCACTGGGTGGTCAGGAGGTGCTTCCAGATGACTGGACAACTACAGCTATGTGATTAGGGAGACAGGTAGGAGAGTACTCAGGGTCATCTGGAAGGAAAGTAGATAAGGAGGCTTGGTGTTCGAATGAGGAGGTGCAGGAGTATATACAGAGAAAGAGGTTAGCTAAGAAGAAGTGGGATCCTGAAAGGACTGCAGATAGTAGACAGTAGTATAGGGAGATACCTAGAAGTGTGAGAGTTGTGATTGGTGCAGACCTGAATGGACATGTTGGTGCAGGAAACAGAGGTGATGAGGA
>JAPTHA010000001.1:24684060-24712144 GCA_029814585.1 Gymnapogon annona
AGTGCCAGGCAGGAGGTCTAGAGGAAGACCAAAGAGGAGGTTTATGGACGTAGTGAAAGAGGATATGAAGGTAGTTGCTGTGAGAGTAGAGGATACAGAGGACAGGGTCAGATGGAGGACAGTGATTGGCTGTGGCGACCCCTAAAGGGAAGAGCAGAAAGAAGTTGGAGTTTGTCCACAATCTGACTCTGGGATGTACATTTTCTGCAAATAGGCAGAAAATCTTCTACACATATTCTTTATTGATCTCATTTTTAAAAAAAAAATTGTATTTTTCCTTCACATAGTAAAATGTTTCAGTATGAATATGTCTGAAACCAGAGAACGATCTGGTTTTCAAACCCCCTTGTGATCATAGTCGAGTGAATTTGATAAATGATGCCGTTGAAGAGTCGTGTGACCTGGAACGATATGAAGCATAAATAAATAAAACAATAACAGTTTTGTGATGCTTTTCTCGTGCTTCTGTTGAATATATGGTATTGTGTCAGTTTCAGGAGATCTGGTGGTTCGTCCAAAGACTCACACCAGGGACAGCAGTCGAGGGATGTTGACGCTAACAGAGGAGGAGGCATCGAGGAGGAGTGGTGGAAGCCCCGCCCAGTCACCATGTCACTCACTGCCATCAGGACGAGCACGTCGGAGAGAGTCTGAGCCCACTGGACCACAGAGACCGGTAAGAGATGCCATCAGCCAATCAGAAGACGTGTGTTGGTGGTCAGGTGACTTCACATCTGTTCCACCAACATGCAGGTCAAAGGACAAATTCTGTACTGTCACGTGGTCACAGGCTCGTCATTTAAAATTCCCTATCGATGGAAGGTACATATGTGCATCCTGTCCCCTGCGTTTACATCAATAAATCACATCTATTGTTTACCTAATGAATGTGATGCGTTTCAAAGTGAACCCGGATGCAAATCAGGACAGAGGGACTGCCCCAAGACCAGGTCCCACTCTGGTTTCAGGTTTTTTTAAGTCACCTACAGTAGGAATGAATCTTACACCTGAAATAAAACAACCTTTCACTAGTTCATGCTTGATCTGATGTCTGCATAGAAAGTCAAACAACATTTCCCAATTTCCTTTGCCTCATGTCCATGTGTATTTGGTAATGCCACATTAGGCCACTAGATGCTGCTCCAAAACCCCCTGAACTCATTCATTCTCCAAAATTCAAAGGACTGATTCTGGCTTTCTGAAGATCCTCTGATTCAGCTGTGAAGAATCATCTCTGTATTTTAGAGTGAGTAGGTATGATTGACAGTTGAATATTTTTGATTTTAAGTGTATTTAATAAAACTTTAGCAGTTCAATAGATTTTAATAATAAGACATAAGACCTTGTTATACAACTGAAGAGATGTACCAGTTAATTGATATTTATCATTAGCTCAGTCATCTTTCATCATTCTCTCACAGCTCTGCCTCTTTTATCCATACATGGTCATTTCTGGCCCAACATGGTAATGACCAAAACTCAGACTGCAGTGAGATTGATAAATTTTATTAGATTCACTTGTGCAGATGTAAACATATGTATCATGGTTGTGGACAAACTGTCACTAATAGTAGCCTAAAAGCAGCGGGAAAGTGAAGCACCTGAAAATCCCCTATTTTACAGTATTCATATTTGATGTGTCAAATGTCAAGAAAATTTTGGATTTTCCCCTACTTAAACATTTTCTTCAGATACTGTAGATGGGACAGAGGATTCACAGACCTGATTCTGACCCAAACAGACCGGTGTTTAGTCTTCTCACTCTGATGTTGATATGTCGAGAGGAAGATCAGATCACGTGATTGGTGCTGGATTTGTCCTTCATTGATGTTTATGGCAACATCGTCCTGCATTGTTCAAGAAACGTGCAGTTGACCCGAGATGAGCTAAAAACCTCCTCCAGTAGAACATATTTAAGGCTGGAGATCTGGAAAATGTGAACTTAAGATGAAAGTGATACATTTGACTGCTGACTCTACATGAACTATAAAGTCTCAGTCGTGTTACTGATTTTGAATGAATGAATGAATTTCTCAGTGTTTGAGAATCATCCGTGAATCAGCCGTGATGTCTTGCACGGACAATGCTGCCGTCTTCTAATTCTTTACATGTCTGGTTTTGTGCGGTGTGAAGACGGCGTTTTATGTGAGCGTTGTGTTGGAGGATGAGTGAAGCAGATGTTTGGTTCATGCTCATTATCTGGATGGTCAGTTGTGATATTTTGCTGATGGACTTGTCTGTTGTTTGTCTGAAATGGAGGACGGTTAGTGAAACAGACTCAGATCAATGTCACATGGATTTGATGGATGTTAGGATGAAGGTTATATGGTGTTCATTAAGGTCACTTAACAACCATTTAATGAACTATGGAATATGATCAACCGGATTTATGTGAATATGCAGTGAATATGTCAAATAAAAAAAAAACACCTGAAAATACAATTAACTTGGAAACTAAATGTTAAAAATAACATTACTGACTTGTTAAAGGATCAGTATTGTGATTTTACTTAAACTATATTAATCACATTTCATTAAAAACTAACAGCAAACAAATAGATTCACTGACTGTGGATTTTTTTAATACAATAACAATATAACAGTAATAGCTGATTATTTGATTTTTTTCTAATGATCCATCAGGTTCTGTTGATAATAATCTAGTTGAGGAAAAATAAACATTCCTGAAGTTTTCTCATTCATAATAATATTAACTACCGTCTCATTTATAACCCACTATGATGATGATCCTTTACTTTTATGTATTCAATAAATACCTCTGACTTAATAGAAACCTTTAAAAATGAAATCTCCTGATCACTTTTATCTGTAACAGATGTACTCTTAATTCCCATTTATATCTATATTTATTGTATTGTATATTTTTATTTCAATCATTCTATACTGATGATACTTTATTTATTGAGCATAAATAAATGTGATATAATAAAACCCTGTAAAACAACGCAGATGTCATGGAAAGGCAGTATCGCCCTGTTGACTTATGCCTTGAAGAAATAAATAATCACTCCAGAGTAAAACAGAAATTTGGGCGTTCAAGTCTATGACTAAATACTACAGTACCCATGAGCCTCAACTGTTTCTGTGGCGTGTAAGCTTCAAATTGTCTGTACAAAGTGTAGCCTGGAGCTTTGGTTAATTTACTCACTGTCAAAAGAACCTTGCAATAAGGCCCGATTCATAAATCTCACATATGACTGAAATCAAAGACCGAATATCGCCATACTTGGAGTGATAATGGAATCATTGATGGATTAAAAAGTCTTTGTTGATAATGAACTGCTTTTTGTCTGAACTGAAGAACATCACCCACTGAGGTGTTAAAATCTTTGCCTTCGTCTTTTATGGGCTCTTTTGTAGTTTTTTTTGTTTTTGTTTTTTTTTACCATCGATTCGCGCTTGTGAGAATCGTTCAGTCATTTGTGTAAAATGTGGAATAAACAAGTTTCACATTTGTTTGACATCAGGAGTTGTTTATTTTTCCTGCAGGCTTTTGCTCGTGGGTGCGCCGACCTGATTTACTGCTCAATTTCTCAGTTTTTCTGTTTCTTTTATCCATGTTTGCTTTTTACTCACATTTCTGTGACCATTTGATTTTGTCATGCACTCATTTATTTGTTTCTTTGCTGACGTCAGGTTTGGTCCTCCATACTTGGTGGCTTATTAACCTTTGTCTTTTCTTTAACTGACTTTGGTTGATCTACAGTGAAGCATTTCATTGGTTTTAAGTGTTGGCGGTGAAACTCATTTTTAGCCTCAGAAACATCCTATCGAGCTATGCTTGGCTCTGGTTTTATTCCCGTTGTGCCGTAGAGTCAGAGCTGTTCGCCACCAACCATCGAGGACTTCCATTCTGTTTTTTACTCCTCTCCAACCCCCACCACCACTTCCACATGACTACTGATGCCTTTGCCCCCAACCTATCGCTTTAAAAGTACACAGTATGTCGAGTTTGACTCACCCGACGAGACAGAAAAGAGCGAGGCCATTGGACAAGACGGGAAGAAAAAAAGTGATGTTTCGGGGTAAGCACAGTTTAGGAATAGTCCTTTACCTCTGTTCTCTCACTCAGTTTCTGTTCCTCCTCTTCCTTTTCCTTCCATTCAGCCATGTTTCCTCCTTTTTTCCTCCGTTGTGTCTGTGTTTCGTGTGCTCGACGACTCCATCTCCTTTTTGTTCCCTGTTAATTTCAGCATCTGATGGTCATTTTCCTTCAGAACCACAGTTCAGACCTGTCCAGACTCAGACTGTCGTAGATATTCAGATCAGTTTGTGCAGTGCTCGTGATGGTGACTTTGTGTCCTTTTAAAGTGCTTCTTCTTCTCCTTCCTTTTTCTTCTTCTTCTTTGTGGGGGAAATTATTTCCATCAAGAATTTTTTTGTAGCTAGAAGGATCTGATCAATATGGCCAATCCCTGAGCTGACCGTTGATGGAGAGCTGCAGGACCACCTGTTGAATCAATATAACTCTGAAGGCGGCTTCGCCGACTTACCCCGACACAGAGATCAGAAAAAAGCAGTGTATGAAAACCACTCTTACATGAAAATACAAGCAGTAATGTTAATGTAATACTGAACTCTTGTACGGTTGAAATATCAAGACAATACGGTCAAATATAACAATAGTCAATAACAGTTTAAGTTCCCTCCTTCTGAGCTATTATTATGTTGGTGAACAGATCCTTATCTCAGTGTTTAAACTCATACTTGACAATCATTGAACAGTATTTAATCAGACCAAGCTGTTGGTTCTGGCTTGATAATTAATGAACGTTTTCCATCTTGGGATAACATTTAATGTTCCCTCACCTGAAATAACACAAAATCAACCGATCTCTGATAACCCTTGCCTTCGGGCAATCACCTATCAGCAAATGTTAGCAAATGATTTTAATCTCTAATTTGTTAAATACCAAACAGGACATTTCCTGCTGTATGTAAAAGTAGAATGAACTGTTCAGTCACATTGCATCTTCATCAAATTATAAACTTATAATAAGTTATAAGTGATAAGGGAACTCATGTCTTATAAATCAGCCATTTTTACTCAACATAAAACCTGGAGGAATAAGATCCAGATCCAGGACTCGGATCAGCCACTAATGAGTCTTTAACACACATGATACATTCACTATATATTCAGTGTCATAAATCAGATCCAAGCAGAGTTAAAGCCAGACCGTTAACCCTTTTATACCTCATCTTAGGTGAGAAACTCAAACCTGGACCTGGACCCTGTTCATGCCCTTTGTCTGATTTCTGCAGCTCTCTGTCGGCGCCTATAGATGTATCATAGACAAAGCACCAGATATATGCCAACACTCCCTCAGCTTCTCTCCCCAGGCTCCTCCCCTCAAAACCTTTGACCAATCAGCTAAAGGCTTTAGACACGATAGAGCACCAGTCGGTTCTCTTCTGTCTAACGTCTGAGTGGGTCAGGGAGGGGGCGGAGACAAGGGCAGGAAGCCAATCAGAAATTAGACAAACATTGACTTTTTTACAAAGTGTCTATTTCCGCTCGTTAACCTCCCCTCCCTCCCTTTCTCTGATTGGTCTGTTTGCAGTTGGAGGAAGACAGGCACCAACCACGGTCCAATCAGCTGAGGAGGCTGGCCTCCTACGTCTTTTCCTCCTCCACACTGGAGACTGAGCAGTATCCCCATGGAGGAGGAAGCTTCATCCAGAGGAGCCGCTCCGCCGAGAGCAGCCCCGCCCATATCACGGCCGCCACTGCCTCGGCTCGGCGGCGGCATGCCGGCACGCTGCCTGCACCCGGCAGCCCACGAAGCAGACATTCGGTCCTGAATGTGTCCAGGACGCAGCTGCAGCAGATGTTAGCCAAGCTCATGAACAAGAACAGCAGCTGAGACGGCGCCGGTCCAAACACCCTACATGTATGAGACAGAAAACACACAACATGGCAGGAAAACACCACAGAGCCGGCCAGATGCTCAAAGGGGTTAAAGGTCACTATAAGATGGCGCCAGCGTGTGATTCTGCAAAAGATGGATGTTTGGCTTGGATTTAGACAAAAGGAGTCACTGAAACCAGGTTAATCAGATGAAAAGGAAAAATACTGCTATAAATGTCAGTAAATCCATTTAAATCCATATATTAGTTTAAATCAATGTGAAACTCAAACCAAAAAACAACTTAGTATGGTTTTATTTATAAATAACATTGTCAAAGTCAGTGTTTCGAGTAAAAGTAAAGTCCACACACATATGACTTTGATCCAGAGTTTAACATTGGTCCAGGAGGTCAGAGATCATCAGAGACTTGAGGTCAAAAGTCAGGGACAGGCTTTGGCCATAAACGTGTCTGTGTTGGATTGAAACTTTGTTAGAACTTTAAACCTTTTTGAGGTTTAGATTATATTTTTATTCTGAAAAGGCTTAGTTTTCTTATACATTAAGTTTTTGAATTCCTTTTAGTTTCAAATTTTCTTTTTTCGTCTGTGGTATCATGTGCTGCCCTTTGCTGGTGTTGACAGTTTTCATATCCACCAAAATCCACAACGTAAATATGAACCATATGGAAAATACACGACTTTTTTTTTAAGTTAGCTGTGAAAACGCACTTCAGTTTCTTTTTGTTTTTTCAGTCATAGTCTTGTCTCATGCCTATTTTTTCTCCATTCTGTTTGTTTTTCTTTTGTCAGTGACATGTTAGGTTAGTGTTTGTGTTGCCATGGTGCCCCCTGATGGCTGCTTCGGACCGGCTCTGGATAAAAAACACACGAACAGTAAAAACAAACACTGAGTCACATCTTTGTCCACAGTGACTAAACATAACAAGCCATATGAGTGAGAGCACGACAGCAGGTCAGCTGCTCAACAAACACAATCACCAACAACACACACAGCTCAACTACAACGGAGAGGAACAGAAGACAAAGTGGAGGAGGAGGACGGGATGATGGGACTCTTTTTTTTTTTTTTCCATGCAATAAACTCTACAAAGCCTCTCTTGCACATACCACAAACCTGCAAACTGCTGGAAAAATGTGAAAACTTCCTGTCCGATGGCAACAGAGCAGCGGATGGACCGTGGACAGACTGTTGAGCTTTACAGTGTTTTTCATTCATTTTCTGCTTCTCCTGCTCAAATGAAGCAGTGGTCGTCAAGGAATGCGGGTCGTCCCGGCGATATGAATCTGCATTTCCCCTCCGATCACCCCACCCACTGAGCAATATGCCACCCCAACGTGTCTTCACCAACACAAAACGAGGACGCCTTGCCTCACTGAGTGTGCGACATAGTGTGAGTTTGATCATGCGAAAGTATTGGAATCTGAAATACCTGGGGCTCAGAAGAGCAAATATTTGCAAGAGAGTAAACTGCACAGAGGGAAAGGGCAAAATGTTTATATAGAAATAAAACTCATCGTAATTAAATCCAAAAAATATCCGATCAACACATTAAGCAAACCTTCCAAACAAAATTCAATACATCTCACAAAACATTTACATTCATGCTGTATACAATTCTAACAGTAATTATCTTCCAAATCAGATGTTTTAAACTAAACTTAACAAATGTTTGATATATTTCCAGAAATGTGTTTGATTCAGTGCAGCTCCACTGTTCATTGTGTTCCTACCACAGTCAGTGAATAGATGAGTTCACTGAGGTATTAATTTACTTAGTACTTGGCACACATTAGTTGACTGTTAATTAGGAGTGATTTCCTATTAATGTTTGCTCGTTGTGAGGTTTTGTGCTTTGGTTGGATCTTTAATGATGTGGAATCTGATCAGGACTGAACTTCTCGGATGGTTTGGTGTTGATGTTGGTTTGTGTTCAGCTGCTGTTTGGATTGAAGTCTTCCAAATGGGTTTGGTTTGTCGTGTGCTGGTGTTTTTATAGGCTGCATGTGATTGGGTGAGCGGCGGTGCTCCGAGGTTCTTCTGTTGGGTTTTGTGTGTTTTCATCTGTTCCAGTGATGTCGATCCACTGGACTTTCACTATCGCACTTTATCACTGAGTTGAGGGAAGCACATGCAATAAGTGAAGGGTTTTTGTGATCGTCCATTGTCTGTCGGATTCAGTGATGGGATCTGATCCATGATGATCAATCCTGTGCTGATCGAGGCTGTGTTTAAATCGATCCTCGTCCAAACTGAATATGAGACAAATGAATAGAATCCAGAGGTTAGCTTGGCTGAACAAATGCACGTTAGTTACTAAATAAATCCCTTATTTATGAGTTTATATATTCTCTTTCATGATTTTGCCACATCTTATTCTGTTGTCACTACCCAATATTCAACTTGTGAGCTGGTTGGCCAATCATCCAGTTTCCATGCTAAAATATCCTCAAATGTTTTTGACCCTGTGCAGTAAAAATGATGGCTGATTATGAAAATGATCAGCAAGAATGAAAAGTATGCCAGTGATGAGGAAAAAGCACCATTTTGAGAAGCAATGAGGCAGAATAGTTCAGTCCTTCAAAATTAAATATGAAGGACATGCACTGTTGACATCATCATTTATGTCCATTATGGTAGAAGTGTATCAGTGGTTTGACAATTCCACTCTCTCACTCACACACACACACGCACAGTTAAAGTGAAACATTTAAACACCATAAGATCAACAGCCCATGTTTGGAGTCTGTATTACCACCTTTTATGTCATTTTTAAGGCGAAAAAGCTGTGATTGTCTATTGTACATTTAAGTGATTCACATGTGTCTTCTGTCGTTGACTTTATTTCTAGCCAACCCAAAAAAAAACAAAAAAACACTGGTCATGGGTTAAAACCCTCAGAGCCGGTGAAAGTGGTTTGACCAGATGTAGAAGGTTCACTGAATCCTTATGGGTGTTACAGGTGGTTTTAGGTTCTGACACGGCATCAGGAAGTTATATCTATGCTCCCTGTTGATGGACACTTAAAATTTTACAAACATGAAGCTTATTTCTTTGAGTTGCATCATGCCAGACAGAGGGGATTCTGCAAAAATGAATGAATTAGGTTTTTGTATTTACAAAGTACATTCACAGAAACTCAGAAGTAGACAATTGCAGGTAATAAGAAAAGCTGGCATAATATAGTAAGTCAGCAGAAAGTACTTAAATACACAATGGAGATTCATGGAAAGACTAAAAAATACATGTGAACTGATGTGATGACCCATAATTAGAGCTGAAACTGGTGAGTTATCGGTATATTACCATTTACGATATTATGGATGAACTTTCAACAGAACATCGATTTGAAGGTTCTATGTTAATTCTTCAGTCTTTATTAGACTGATTGACATTGTGGAGGAACCTGTGAAGAACAAAGTGAGTGGGAGCGATGGATGTGTGCAGGATTAGTTCAACATCTGGTCAAAGTAGAACGCTCATGTTTTATAGCCGTTTAGTGCAATGAAAGCCAACCTGTTGCTTACTCCGTGAGTTAAAGGGCTACATTTCCTAAATATGCACCACATGCTGTTTGATTTGACTTGTATTGGTTCGGCCTGGGCTTCACTGGGTCGGAGCCGCTTGTTTTCTTGCTGCTTTGCTTACACGAGTTCGTACAAATCGCTTAAGAGAATGTATGAAGTGGTCAAGCTGCTAACTTTATTTTGCACGTCTGCAAAACGATTCACCTACCTACCGTACAAGATTGTCACTGATAATATGTCTAGTCTGTGAATGCGGCGCCCTATCGGTTAAAATTCATCTGCAAGTGTGGCGTTCGGTTCCTGAAGACTAATGGGACTGTTGCCATCCTTTGCATGAGATCTGTTGTTTGTACGAAGTGCACCTCTGACTGTAACATGACTAAAAACAGAACTGTACTGTAATTACAACAAACACGGTGAATACACACCTCTGGTTGAAAACATGTCTGTGATTCTTTTGTACATAATGAAACGGCGCTAACAGACGTGATACTCACGGATCAATGACCTTAAGACCAAGGTATGCAGTGGTAGTGTTGGACTGTTTTAATTTCCTTCTGCACTCTTGATGTGTATATTTACATCCAGGGTTTGTCAGTGGAAGGAGGCGAGAAGAGACTTGCATTTCACATTTTGGAGTTTTGAACATAATTCCTGCCCAGTGGGTGATGGTTCCCCTGGGTTTAGTTCATTTCCAAATAATAACTGAATGTTTTACTGGCATTAATAAACTGAAGTAAATTTGATTATCTTCCAAAACTGTGATTATCCTCCAGACGAGTAAGATGTTCAGAGAAAGCTATCCTGAACATCCAAACCCGTCATTCATAACAGATGAATGATAAAAATATAGTCCTTCACTTTGATTTAAGGAAAACACGATAAAACTCAACTAAAATCGAGGACTGGAATGTCCACTCATCAGTTCACAGTCAAATATGACACATCAGAAAAGTACACATTTTTCGATGGCCACGACAATTCCATGTTTAAGCTAATGACCACAGCACGCAGGTTTAATGAAGATGATAAACCAGCATTAGTTTACAAATGGAGATGGTGACTATAATAAAACACAAATAGATCCTAACACAAACTTCAGGGAAAGACGTCGTGCTATTCTTAAATTCCCTCAATTTAACCAATAACTAAATGAGTGATAATTGAATTGGAAAATTATATGTAGTTTATTCAAAGTTGACAACAAACACAGATGTCCGGCATCACACACAAGAACAAAAGATATACAAAGGGGACATTTTATTTTTCCCCCAGATGAACATTATATTGTTCTTGAAATGTTGGAGCTAAATTTTATGGAATAACAGGGTGAGACTGCAGAATGTGTTTTTCTGAGGTATATTTGTCTTTATGTTCACCTCCAGACTCATGTCAGTAGTAGTCCTCCCATTATAGGAAATCCTTAAGTTGTTCGTGGATACAATTTCTCTTAGTGTACTGAAAACAATGGACCCAGGTGGAAACTGTTAGCCAGGTGCTCCTTCATATGCTGTATGTTGTTAGCTATGAAGTTACTCTACCACAACTTCAGAGGAGATTCAGTTTTGAAGGGAACCAATGTTAATACCTTTCATTCAGTAGGTTGAATTAGTCAAATGTGGAGTTCGATATTTTCTTATAATTCATGTCTGGTGTATCGTTGTGTTTGTTTTACCTGGCTAAATGTGTGATTTTCCTGAAGACGGGAAACAGCATGGCTTTTCTTTTGATTCATTGTTTTCAAATACAACCATCTTGTATTTTGATGAAGTGGCTTTGCTGTAGTGTCACTGTGGGAAAGTCTGGCAATTGATTTAAAGTTTAGTCCAACAAATTTCCGAAACTCCTTCATAAAGCTGGGTTTACAGTGATTCTGGGCTGATGTTGAACTATCGACGGATCTTGGTATGTTTTGTTCTAATTTTCTGACTGTAGATAATATCTGACAATAACATGTATTTATGATGATCATCTCACAGGTTAACCACTGCTACTCAAATAAAAAACCAATAACAAGGAGTAACACACGAATAAATCAGCGTAGAACCTAAAAATACGTTCCATGACATCTCTGATAAATTATCAATGCAAGTTTACCTTTTTTGTCTCCTTAATTTTTCCATTCTCATTAATTTCTGCTACTTTATTTGTATGATTACTTAAAATGCTACAAGTAGCATTACCTACGTAAGTAGCATTTTACTGTTGAATATGATTCGGTCACTGTTTTTAGTGTTACCACTGTCTAAAACTGATAAACGTTCTGTTGGAGTCCTGCAAGGAGCAGGCTTGGGCCCAATCTTATTTACTGTTTATATTTACCATCTATTTTTCTAAAAGTTGACATTACCAGATGAATGCAGAAGACATGTAAATAAGTACATAAATAATTTTATTTCTTCTCAGGGGTAATAGATGAAAACACTTAGCTATAGTAAATCTAGAAATCTATAGTGTATTGTCCTTATTAAATAACTAGACAACAAATTCAAAAGACTGTTTAGAAACTCAGTTTATCCCATATAAACATTACATTTTTGCTGGATATTTGTAAAAAAAAAACAAAAAACTGGAGTTTTACGTTAAACATTAACTGTCAACATCTGCACAGGAAATTTTTTTTTCAGGTTCAGTAAACACCTGATTAGATTGTTTCCTGTGTTGACTACTGTTACTTTTCTTGACCTTTTCCACGCGGCTACATCACAGTCTTGGTAAAAATCCATGATGGTTGTATTTGTAAAATTTTCTGTGAGAGATTTGTTGGAAGTGTAGTTTCTATTTGTGTCCACGCTCATTGTTCTCTCCTGTGTCCAGTGTTTGTGCTAAGGTAACACTAGGCTAACAGCAGAACACAGAGGATTTTCTAAAATCTTCAACTTTTCCTTTAACAGTAGTCGCAATAAACGCAGGGTTTTGTGTTGTTGGGGTAAAATTGATTTAAGAGCTCACAGTGTTTGTTCAGTGTGATGATCCGTGAGTGTCTTTCACATGTAATATACATGTAAGCAGTTCTTTTCTATCAGTATACGACTGTACAGTACTGCTTGTATAATTTACAGGTAAAGCATGTATTTTAAACTTTTTGTAAATCCAATGATAATGATGTACATATATACAGAAATATAGAGAATAATTAGGTTTGAAGTTAATCTCTAATAGCATGATAACTAGCGGGGTGTAGTATGTATGTATATACAGGCTGTATGTTAAATCTTTATGAAGGGAAACACTTGAAAATCACCTGATATCAGACTGCGTGCTGTCTAAGGATAAACTCTGCAATGCATTTTTTGTGCCTTTTATATCAATGTATGTAATCTAGACAATCTTTAAAAGCTTGTGTACAACCAAAATGTCATTAAAATGGTTTTGGGGCAAATACATCATGTAACCCTGTAGTTTTTATTTACAGCGAATTTTAGAGAAAGAAAGGCTGTTGATGTTTTACCTCCATCCTGAATGTAATGACGATGTCAATGTTTTAATGCTTTGAGAAACTGGAAGCTACTTATGCCTGGTTTATATTGAAAACTGATCAAATGTGACCAAAGCTGAACCACAGTGACTCTTCCTGTTGTATTTTTATTCAGGGATCCATTTTTAGGAAGTTTAATGAGGAACAAACTTATTTAGTTTCCTTGATTATGAAAAAAATTTGAAATGTAAGTAACTAAACATAATTTTTACCATCACCGTCAGTTTGCATCATATGAAGAGATGTAACCTGTAAATGTTCCTCAGCTCACAGTTTAGCGTTCGTTAGACTGAAACACAGTCGTTGTATCTTTACTTTGTTTTTTAATTACATTTTCTGTTAAATATATGATGAAGCATTGTGTAATTGTGAAAGATCCACAGTTGTAGTATGTATGTTGTTCTGTTTCATGTCCACGCTTATGAGATCTAATGTTCTACTGCTCCAATGTTTAACAGGATCTTCATACTCATTCTCATTGGTTTGAAATTGTTCTTGTTTTATTTGAATACACATGATATTCTGTGTCAAATTTTAGGACGTTAATCTAGAAATGGGGTTGGATGTTCTGAGCTGGGACCAGATTCATGCTTCTTCCAGGTCCAGTGTCTGTATGTGTTGACATTCATCAGTGTCTTCTTTGTTCCGGATTGTTACGTTTTTGTGTCTTGATTTCAATGTGTGTTTTTCCTGAAATAGGAAAACCTGATTCCAAGGTCAAATATGCCCAAGGATGCCTTGTTGTTGTTGTTCAGGGTGGATTTGTTGGTTATTGACAGTGGTTTTGTTGTTTTCAGGTGTTGTCGCCCACCGATCAGACGCCATCTCCTACTTCTCCAGATTACCGGACGAAGGGTCAGAGTGATGAAAAGGAGCATTTCCACATCCTTCCTCAGCTCCAGGCCAAGCGGGCTGACTTCCTCACTGTCATTCTCACTGGGACTCTGCCGCAGCGCCGGAGCTTTGCCACGCCAGATGAAGACGTCCCTGAACCTCCAGGACCTAGAGAAGATGATGTAACAAAGAGCGAGTCCAACAGTGAGGCCAGTCAGAAGAGCACAGAGCGCAGCCAGGAAGCAGCACCGTCTACGCTCATGGCCGAGGACCAGAGGGGCCCAAGGGAGCATGCGTCAGCCGCAGATGCTGACCCCGATCTGGAGGACGCATCCAAGACCCTTGTACTCTTCTCTCCGGGAGACACTCGCAAATCCCCATCCGGTGGAGATCACGGTTTAGAGGCAGAGTTGGCCACTCCATCTGCCCTCACCCCCCAGAACGACCGCCTCCTGGTCGGAGATGTCCTCCAACCTGAATCATCTGAGACCGGGCGCCTGTCCCCAGCCCTCCGGTCAGATCTACGCCCCACCACCCCCATTGCTCCTGCATCACCACCCTTCACCAAAGTTGAGCGTACCTTCATCCACATTGCAGAGACGTCCCACCTCAATGTCATGTCTTCCAATGGTCACTCCGCCAGGGACAGCGATCGGGAAGTCCTCGCCATCATGAGGGAATCAGGTGCTCAAATTGATACTCGTGAGGAAGGGGAGGAGCCCAAGCAGGAAGAGCCCTCACTGGTTCCAGACCAGTGTCCCCCAGTGGACAAACTTCCCAACACTGAAAATGGCCCATCTGTCCTGGCTCAATGTTTGGGACCTGTTCCAAAAGTTATTTCACAGGTTCATCATCAGTCGCAGGAACCTTCGAAGCAGCCATTGTCCGCTGAAGAACCTGCCATAACAGAGCAATTGGGGGCCATGAAGCCAAGGGTCCGAAGCCGTATTCCTGTGCTGATCTCTGAGGAAGACTCAGGTTCAGAGCAGTCATCCTCAGTCTCAGCTCGGGCACGTCTTCAGCAGAGAGCAAGGCAATTGGACCTGGCCCGGATGCTGGTCCAGAAGCAGCAGGGTCGCTGGATGAGAAGGAGGATGCTGTCAGGGACATCCTCTTCTTTGTCCTCGGGAGATGATGAGCGCCGACGAGCATCTGAAACACTGTCCAACACCGGCTCTGAAGAAGACACTCACAACTCTGACGAGTCCAGGAGGAGCTGCCGTCTCAGACCTACAGAAGAACAGGGATCCAAGGAGACCAGAAGCCGGATCCCCAGGCCTGTCACCCCCATCAAGAAGCCCTCAGGGGGAGGAACTGCTGCTGTTTCTCCTCTGTCTTTACCTGAGTCCAGCAGCACCAAAGGAGTACCATCTGCTGGGAACGGGTCTGATGCACTTTGTCAAAATATTGTCAAAACCATGTAGAAAAACTATGGCAGGATGGATGTATGTATGTATGTATTTTTATGATTACACTAGATTAGATGATATAAAACTATATTGATCCCACTGTGAAAATAAGATTCCAGTATCAGTACATCATACACATATATACTGTAAATACAGTGAAGGAAAGGAAATGTTAAAAACAACCATAATAACAGTGGTAAAACAGATAATTACACATTGGAAATACTAGTAGTAATAATGATAATCATGGTAACTAAGTGACTGTTGACACAGTATCGAGCCACAAAATATTGTTTTGTCTATTGCCACGGAACCAATCAGCACTCACGTTAAATCACACGTAGACGGGTAACAAGTAAATTAGTCAATTCATATGGAAATTGGAGATTTAACTCAATGTGTAATGCATCAGACCACAACAGAGAAGACCGTGGGGTTGCATTTTGCTACCACAGTCCTGGCAATTGAAACAGCAACTTAATGATAGTATAGAAAAGGAATTATTGTTCTGATGCTCTGTTGTTGTTTGATGTTTGGTGTTCTTTGCTCTATGAAGTCAATGAGATTGAGGCTGGAGAAGGTGGACGGAGCTACATCGATGTCTAGTATACATGATTGGCTCTTGTACAAATACTAACATTTGATTGGCTCTGTGGCAATAAACAAACTGATTTTCAAACCGGGCCATAGTACTGTGGCAGTAGCCATTGTCTGATGGTAACAATAATAACAGAAATAATATTAATAAGAATAAGAAAACTCATCAGAAATAGTCGTAATGATTGAAACTAATATGAGAAAGTAATAAGAATAGTAAGTAATAAATATTTGCCATAAAAAGTAATTTAATTTCATTTGAATTTGTTTTACAAGTGAATTAGTTTGTTTCATTTCAAAGAATTGGCTGCATTTAATTTTTCTTGGGTTTTAGTTTAGTTTTTAGGATTTATGAGTTAAAAGCTTTGAGATTAAATAACGTATAATAATACATACAAAGCCAGTGTTAAATCAAATGTCCATATTGATAGTCATATATATTATTCCTGTTCAAAACTAAAAACCACGGACATTTGTCTTAAATTTACATTTATCTTACATTAGGGCTGATTTTGAGTTGTTCACTGTAAGTTTTCATTACTTTCTTGATGCTCTTTTTCTTATTTACATTCATTCTTAATCTTATGCCATTACTGCTTTTTTATGTCGATACTTATTTGTTCTGCTTTAAATCTGACCCACAAATGTTACATTTTATTATTTAATGATGATAATAATGTATGTGTTATAATAATGCTGACTTCATATCCTTTTGCGTTCACAGACATCAGAGAATCACCCTCAGCACTCTGAGTGTCCAGCGGAAACCCAAACTCGTCTCGCCACGGCCCTCGTCCTCATGTCCCCGTCCTGCTGCTGTCCCGGCTCAGTCCGGCAGTCCTCGGATGCCCCTGCGAGTCCTCTTTGGAACCCGCCGCAGCCTTAGCTCCACCCACTGTAGGACTGACAGCCCCTCCCCTCAGAGAGTCTGTCCGTCCCGCCAGCCCCTTTCCGTCCGAGCCCCAACCGTCCCCGTGCTCCCACCCAGGACTGCCATGACCGCCATGCGGCGCAGCGCCTCACAGGAAGCCACCGCCCAGGTGTCCTCCGGACCTGCCCCCACCAGGACCAGGCCCAAAGCCGCAGTTGGGCAGGCAAAAGGGAAACCCAACCCCAGGGAGAAGACCGTTCCTGCTAGATAATACAAAGAGACTGAAACACGTTCATGTATAATGAGTCTTCGGACACGCTTCGCCTCAAAAGTCCTGTTCTCCACTGATTCCTCATTTAATGGACACACGTTCTTATTTTTCCAGGGACAGCATACAGAACTGTCTTCATGGGCTTCCAGTAATCCGACTGATTGTGGCAAAGGAGTGTTGCTGCCATGGTGCTATGGATCCGCCTGCTGCACCCAGTCGGGTCTGGTCAACTGGGTCCTGGAGCTCCGGTCCAGTTCACCCCTCACAGATCCTCCAGCTTTGCCCACGGTTATAATACTCGTCCATTTACAGTTCCCTGCTCTGGTTCACATTGCATGGTGACATATATCACAAATACTTTGAATCTGTAGAAGGAAAACAATGTGTACGAACACTGAACCTTAAATGATTTGATATGTTCTCTCCTTCCTATTGGATAAAAATCAGAGCAGATTGGACTGAGATCTGACATATGTTACTCCAATATGAGATTCCTGACTAAATCCTGTGGTTAAGAGAAGAATTGGTGTGAAGATGAAACGAATCGCTCCATCGCTGCCTCCTCCCCATGATGTGACAATGGGCATGCTTTAATCATTCTATTTTTTGGGTGTTTTTATTTTTCTTTAAGCTCTGAATTGTATATAATAGAATCATTTCCCATAAAGACATCTTTATTTTTTATCTTGCCAAGCGACATGTGAATTTCATGTCTTTGCCCTTCTGTTCCAATGTGTTGGCACTAGGCCTGTTTTTTACGCATGAGAAAAACAGGGTTAACCATGAGAGGAAGTTCTACCTGCTCGGGTTCTTATGATGGTGCAAAAGGTGGAGGATGTTGGAGCCTATGTGGAGTTTGGATGAAGTCAGTGGGCGCTGAGCTCAAATAAAGTCTTGGTAACATGGAAAGTTGTTGTGTGCTTATTATCTGCTTGTGCCTGGCTGGAGTTTAGGCTTTAAATCAACCAGTTAAATGAAGAATTTGGGAAGAAAAATGAAAATATCAAATTTGTTTACAATCCTATTCCGTCACCCCTGACCAGGTTAAAGGTCACACATTGAGTCCAGTTACACTCTGTAATTACACTTACAACTATAAATCACATTGTCACAATCATTTCAAGATGAGCTAGTAATGTATTCCTGCTGTATGGATGAGAGTGGATTAAAACCTGGTGACATTCAATCATCATTTATTCTTCTGTTGGGGGTAAACAGGTTAGTACCATCCTCTGTGGTGTTATTCCACTATGACTACAGAAAAAAATGGAATATGAAAAACTTTAATGTTTTTGTCACTCATTTCACAGATAATACAAAGATACAGATAAAGATATAAAGTACAGATAATGAAAACCCCCAAATTCAGTGTCAGCAGCCCGGCCTTCCATTACACCGGAGTAGAGCCACAGGCTGACCACCTTCATACCTCACAGCATTGATGCAGGAATTTATGCAAAAGGAGACAGTTGTGTAATCCTGTGTGTTGTTTTTGCAGCTGCCTATCTTGGCCACGATTCCCTTGTAAAAGCGGTGTTTTATCTCAGTGGGTAATTTCATAGTTAAATAAAGGTAAAATAAATAGGTCCAACCAACCTTTCATAGAACTTAACATACTTTCCATAAGCCTGACATTTCTGTGTAACATATCTTTTTTTATTTTTATGTCATGTTGACATATTCTGAGAGACTGTTTGTGGTTGTCATTATCTGTAAACCGCAATTATCAAATTTTCAAAAAAGTAAAACTTGAAATATTTTACTCTATATGAAATATGGGTGTCACTTCCTGAAACGGATGAAAGGTGTTTTTTACGCTATTCCAGTTTTTTTAGCCGTACCTGAATGTCCAGGTGGATGTGGGTGCTGACGTTTCCCTCAGAGAAGGCGCTACACACTCATCCGTTAAACACCACAGAAGAAGAGGGGGCGTGTCCGAGCAGGTCCAAGATGGCAGCGCCCGTGGATCTGTTCTGTGTGGATTCTTTTCCGTCTCACTTGAGCCCTCTAGATGGACTCTTGCCGCGGTCCCACCTGGATTCGGTGATCTGGAACAACACGGACCCACCGACACTATTCTTCAGTCCGCAGCGGCCGCATGGTCCGGGCGTTTTAATGCGCGTCCACTCGACCCCCGAGGATGACACAGAGGGCTGCGGAGGAACTGAGTTCGGCCCCGGGAGCCGCCTCCGCCTCGGCGTCAGCGATTTCTTCCTGCGGCACCACGGGCTGCAGCGGCTCGGCAGCACCGGGACCGTCCGGGCCCTGGAGCCAGTCCAACTAGATCGGGTGGTGCTGGGAGCCCGCAACCCGAAGAGCCTCCGCTGGGCCGGGACGGAGCGTTTCACCGCCGGACTGATGGAGCTCTGCCGCCCGGGACATTGGCTGATGGTCCGACAGGGAGACCCGTTGCGACTCCCCGAGCACCCGCTGCTCGGGGAGGACCCGGGACAGGTGAGAACCCGGTCCTGTTCGTCTTCTTTCTGTAGTATGTGTGTTCCTTTTCTGCTGTAAAATTTCTAGAAATCCATGAAAACATTAAAATGTGTCGTTTAATGAGTAACTTTTGAGATACTTATTAAAGTTCATGTTTCAGCAACAACGGGTATAAAAGCAAATGTACTATAAGGTTTGGTTGGGTTGTTCGCTTGTGTCAGTTTTTATTTGTATGCGTTTTTTCTAGTTAGTTTGTTTTGGTATATTTATATTTTTTGTATTTGCGTGACCTGTTGTCTGGTTGGCTGACTCTGTGATGCGTTCAGGTGCAGCAGCTGTTTTCAGACATTGTGGTTCTGGACTGCAGTCCGGTGGTTCAAGGCCAGATCACCCCTGACACGTCTGTGGTTCTGACTGACTGTACCGATTGGTCAGAGCCCCCTGGCTTCACTCCCCGCAGGCCAGCATCGCTGAGTGTGTCAGATTTCGCCCTTTATGCTGACAGCCTTGGAGGACACTCACTGCTGGAAAACAGGAAGCTGTTGGACTCTGGGATGTGGGGTGTCCTGCAGGCTCTGGAGTGCAGGGTAGAGGTCTGTGTGGGGGACCCTCAGACCTGGGTCAGGAGTCAGTGGGATGGGGCCCTGGATGTGGACAGTTGCATGTTTGTAGAGAAACAGCTACTTCTTAGGCTTGGGCTCTTTAACCATGAGTGGGTGAAGCTGTCGAGAGCAGGCGGGGACGGAGAGAGGCTGGTGTCTGTGGTGGCCATGGACCCAGTACCACAGAACCACATCGACATGGGCCTGATTTCGGCAACACTGTGGTTCAACCTAACAGATGGGGATGTGATCCCGCTGAGCAGCTGCAGCTTCAGGATGAAGGTGAAGAACAAGAACAAAAGATTCTGAGGGAACCCAAGTACACAACATGAAACCATTTATAGTGACATGGTCCAAACTATAGCCGATGCTAACCATCACATGTATGTAAAGGAATTCTAAACACAGGGCTGTTACCAGAGACATGATGCTGATTAGTAATGATTCGTGTAGTTTGAAATTGTTTACTGTATATTTTTAATTTGAAGGTTATTTTAAAGAGTTTGACTTAAATGTTTTCTTATTGGCTTGTTGTCTGGACCCAAACCCAACACAGCTATTGATGAAATATGACATGATGAGACTTGTTGCTTCCATTGTGATCTCTGACCCCTTTAAGTCCATACTTCCTCCTCACTGGTTGTAAAGGTCGGCTGACTCTTGCTCTTCTTCTAAAGAAGGGGTCTGCAACTCCAGTCCTGGAGAGCCATGGTCCTGCATGTTTTAGATGTTTCCCTCTTCCATCACACCTGGTTCAATGATCAGCTCATCTCTAAAAGCTGCAGAAGCCTGGTAATGATGTAACCCAGGTGTGATGGAAGAGGGAAACATCTAAAACATGCAGGACTACGGCTCTCCAGGATCAGGGTCCCCTACCCCTGTTCTAAAGCCATTGTGTGTTTTGTGTGGTTGTGTGTCAGAGGTGGCGTTCTCCTCAGGACCTCACCATCTGTCGTTCTGACAGTTCATGCCGTTCGTCTTCTCCGCCATTCGCTTCAGAACTCCACCTCCAACCCATCATTTCTCCACTGAACAACAACCTTGGTTGCTATGATAGTCTGCTGTCACAACATTTCAACACGGCCAGGTCAGCTGACACCATACTGGGCACCAACAGAGAGAAACATGACACGGTCCAGTCTGGTCCTTTCTGATCCATCTGTTTCTCCTTGACAGACTGGTTTCAGTGGGAGACGTTTTGTCTGTTCCAATCCAGAACCACCCAGACCTGTTAGAGACCAGTTCAGATGGAATCCACAGGTAACACTGAGCTCCTCCTCGTATATGAGAATCAATTTCTGTCTTGGATTGATCAGAAACATGACTCTATTACCCATATTTCCACCATTTGAGTTTTTATGAGTCTGTGGTTCATGATGATGAAGAATACCTCAAGTCCATTTAGCAGCTTCATGGTCTCACATGAGCCTGGCACAAATGCCCCATACTAATACTTAATCCATTTTAATACACCAGACAGCACTTGGAAAACAGATCGAGGCAAAAACCTCTGTGTCAAACTGAACATAAAGGACCACAGGAACATTTTCAGAACAGTTTTGATGACGCTCATCTCCTTTGATGTATGTATGATCAGATAATGTAGGTTTATTACATTAATCTGTTGAGTTAAACCCTGATCCAGGTTTGTCCGAACCTGTGATAAGCTCAGACTAATCCACATTTAACAGTTAGTGTGACCATGCAATTTCTTCTTGTATTAAACCATTGTAGACAACGACTCACTGATGTTAATAGTGAAGGTGTTCATCATCTGATCTCCAAAGAAAGACAGAACCTGGTTCTAAAATAATACCCTGTTTAAAGTTACGTCTTAAGGAAGGTCATGTTGATTTTCACATCTGTTTGATCTTTGACCTCTGCCAGGTGTCCAGTTTTTAGCTTCAAAGTGCAGAAGGTGTGTCTGCCAGTGGCAGCAGGAGGAGGAGGAGCAGCAGCAGCAGCAGCAGCTCATCAGGCCGACAGACAGCACACCTCTCTCTACCTGGTAAACTTTGACCTCTGACCTCAGTCAATTGCTCATCTTAGCAGCTGGTTTTTGGAATTTGTTTGGTAGTCTGAGTTAGGGGTCTCACTGAGCATCAATTCCTGACCTTCTCACAGGGTTTGTCTTTGCCTTCATGTTCAGGTTCATTAAGTGTTTAAGGATGTTGGACATTTTTAATTTTGGTCATGTAGAGAAGTGGACGAGATATTAAAGATAATCTTAGAAGTCAATGGATTTTTATGGACTCAAATATTTTCACCAATGACCTTTAATTTGTTTCCTCAGGGACCTCCCACCAACAGCCCCACTCCCTGCCTCTTGGTGGGTGGAGACACAATCTGGAGTAGCCTGAATCCTCCAGGACTTGGAAAGACTGTGGAGACCATCTGCAGTATAATTAGCCCTCACTTAAACCATAGGTAAGTCACCTGAACCTGAGTGGTGACAACAATAAAATTAAATAACTGAATTGTCTAATTAAAGAACAACATCTTTAATGTTTGTTGTAAATGTGGTGGTTGATCATGACCTATTCAGATGAAGGCCTATGATTGGTGTGGTCACGTGATCAGGTGTTTGTCTTTTTCGAGGTGTCTGTCCAGTTGTACCATCCTCCTTCATGGTCCAGCAGGAAGCGGTAAAGGGACAGTGGTCGGTGCTGCCAGTCGCAGACTCCACCTCCATCTCCTGAAGGTTCGCTTTCACCATAAACTCAGAGAGGGATTAGGTGTCAGTAGTTTTACTTTCTGTTCTTACCTGTGCAGGCGGGCTCTGTTTGATTGGTTTTACTTCTTGTTTTTAGCTGTGCAGTGGATGTGGTGTCAGTAGTTTTAGTTCCTGTTCTTACCTCTGCAGGTGGACTCTGTGTCTCTGTGCGCTGATACTCCTGCTGCCTCTGAATCAAAGCTGTTGTCTGTGTTTCATCGGGCCGAGGTTCTGCAGCCCTGCATCCTCCTGCTCCACAACTTGCATGTACTGCTGCCTCCCCAAGGGGGTGCTGGTGAGGATAGCAGGATCCATGCTGCATTGTGCCAAATGCTCCATAGCGCCTCCAGCAGGTAACAGAGTTGGTCTATGTGTGGACTTCATAGCTGGTCTCTGACGAGCCCGAAGGTTGACGTTCTCATACACCTACAGGGTAGTGGTGGTGGCGACCGTCCACAGACCCCAGGATCTGTCTGCAGGTGCCATGGCAGCATTTATCCATCAGGTGGAGTTGGGCACTCCCACTGAGGAGCAGAGGCAAGCCATGTTGATGAGTCTGAGCCGAGGAATCCACTTGGGCAGGGACGTCGACATGGGGAGGGTCGCCAAACTCACAGCGGTACAGAACCTAGCAGCAGATAATGAACCGCCTTAAGTCATACTATGTTTTTACATCTAATCCTCTTCCTCATCATTCTTCTGTACTTTAGGGTCTTGTTCTTGGTAGTCTCTGTGCTCTGGTGTCTGAGGCGGGTCGTGCCTCCTGCAGGAGGTTGGTCGAGATCTGGTGAGAGCTTTTTCAGACCTGTGTCTTTGCTCGTCATCCAAGAATGGACTCTTGATTGGCTGATCAATGTCCTGTTCTGGGTTTAGTGCTGGTCGGACTGAGAAAGATCTGTGCACCAGTGGAGTCACTGTTCGAAACCAGGATTTCCTTTCTGCCCTGCAGACTCTACAGGGGGTCCAGTCCAAAGCTGTTGGAGCACCCAAGGTTAGTGCATGTAGTCCAGGTCAGATCTAGAACCACATCTCTTTCAGACTCTTCCAGAAGGACTGCCTTGAACCTGGTCCCTGATCCTGGGTTTGTCTTACTCAGATCCCTGATGTTCAGTGGGAAGACGTTGGAGGTCTTCACGAGGTAAAGAAGGAGATCCTGGACACAGTACAGCTCCCGCTACAGCGTCCGGAGCTCCTGTCTATGGGTCTGAACCGGACTGGGGTGTTGCTGTATGGACCTCCAGGGACTGGAAAGACCCTGCTGGCCAAAGCTGTCGCTACCGAGTGCGCCATGACCTTCCTCAGGTATGAGCATCGTGGTCTTCATCAGCATAGGTGGAGGAGCTTGTACTAAATGTACTCATGGATAGTCCCATTCTACAACCATATGAAGGAACACTGTACTAGCACTTGATCAGGAATTAAGAATCTCTAACACAGATACTTATGCATCACATTTTCAGTTTTCACATCATTTATTGTGCATCTGGTCATAATATGTTAATTCGAGTCTCACTTCCTGTTTTTACGCCAGTGTTAAAGGTCCAGAGCTCATCAACATGTATGTGGGTCAGAGTGAGGAGAACGTCAGAGAAGGTGTGATGGGTTTAACCGGTTTGCGAATGTATTAAATTTTCCACAGCGCTGCCTCTTAGTAATGTGAGTTTTTTGTTCAGTGTTCAACAGAGCGCGCTCAGCTGCACCCTGTGTGATTTTCTTCGATGAGCTGGACTCCCTTGCACCCAGCAGGGGGCGCAGTGGAGACTCTGGGGGCGTGATGGACAGGTGAGTGTGTACCTGCACAACCTCAGACCAGCTGGCCTCTGAACACTGACCCTGATGAAACATCCTCACAGGGTGGTGTCGCAGCTTCTGGCCGAACTTGACGCTCTGCACTCGACCTCCAGCGTGTTTGTCATTGGAGCAACAAACCGTCCAGACCTCCTTGACCAATCACTGCTGAGGCCCGGAAGGTCAGAGGTCACACATCCACACGCCTGACCTCAGAATGACTGAACCTGCATCATTGTTGGTTTTAGTCTAATGAATAAAAATATATATTATTTATACAAAAAATTAATTATTGAATAAATTATTCACTTTAGGTTCTAGTTCTGATTTTTATTCTGGGTTGAGACAAAACCTTGAACATCAGGTGATGTATCAGTGGATTAATGGATCTGTGTCTCATTCAGGTTCGATAAACTCATCTATGTTGGAATCAATGAGGATCGAGATTCTCAGCTGCAGGTTCTCCAGGCAATTGTCCGGAAGTAAGAACACAAAAGAGCCTGGAATTCTTTATAAGACTGTTGTACATTGTAGTTATTTGTTAAATATAAACTTTGTTCTATGTTCTGGCCTGTTGCTGTCCCTTCACTGTTATAAAATGTGTCTTCATCAGATTAATAAACGGTGCCCAATGTGTTTGGTTCATTAAGGTTCCATCTGGACTCTGCTGTGAACCTGCAGGAGGTTCTGGAGCTCTGCCCTTGTCATATGACTGGCGCCGACCTGTACGCGCTTTGTTCAGATGCCATGACGGCTGCCATCAAGAGGAAGATCGCACTCATCGACCAATGTAAAGAAAACTCACAGGAGCATTTTCTGTGATCCTGCAAATATTCTGCATGAACCTGGTTGAACTGCATTTACTTCGATGTGGTTTAGGTTCTTTGATCTCCTTGTCCTCTCAGGTCTGGATTCAGAGGATACCCAGCTCCTGGTGTTGATGGACGACTTCGCTACTGCTCTGGAGAACTTCCATCCATCCGTTTCAGAACAGGAGCTGATCCGATACCAAAATATTCAACAGAAACTGAGTACAGCATGAAAACTGAGAAGTTAATGGTAAAACTACAGATGAATGAAAATGTAAATGTTGTACAGTTAATGTCAAATCTGTAAATACATTTAATAGGCCTTTAATAATAAATTTAATAAAACCAACACGTGATTTTTTTTCTGTCACTAAAAGCCAATGCAGTTAAATAAGATGAGAACCACTAGGCCATCACTAAACCACAGGTTCTTGTAAGAACAATCTAAGAACATGTGACAGTATTGATACATAGAAGAGAATGGAGAAAACCACCAAAACAACCTGAATCCATCCAGGGAGTGTTTATCAGAACTTCCAACAAATCTAGTAATTTCACAAACATCAGTAAAAATCTCCCTATAACTTGACTGTCAGAGATGGTTTGCGACCACCTGAACAAGACTGAAGCAACCTAGAACATCAAAAGATGAAGTCGTCTAATGAACAGCAGGAATAAAAATGGAGCATTATGTTGGGTTTGTATTAGAGCATTAACAGATACATCGACTCCCGTAGCACAAGTCAACTTAAATTTGGAGTTGACAAGTCGCATGTTAATTATTTCTCTCCTTCCCTCTCGATGTGGTTGTGTATTGAGTGCAGACTGCCTCTGATTCGCTTAAGCAGACACTGTGTGTGTCGGCAGCGAATCACGCTGCCCGTGTGTGTGTGTGCACATGCACTGTCTGTGTGTCAGCGGCAGATGACGCTGCCTGTGTGTGTGTGTGTGTGTGTGTGGGCGGTGGATCATGCTGTGTGTGTGTGCCCGTGCACTGTCTGTGTGTCAGCGGCGGATGACGCTGCCTGTGTGTGTGTGTGTGTGCACGTGCACTGTGTGTCGGCGGCAGATCACGATACCTGTGTGCATTTTATGTTGTGCAGTTAAATTTAAAAGAAAACTCAAGGTGTTAGCCGTTGTTTTGTTTGGGTTAAAATGTTGATGCTTGTGTCTTGTAAGTGTACATCGTTACGTTGCAGTGAACTTTAATACAAGTTGCTCATTGCTGGACAGCCGTATGTCCATGTTGTTCCTCCGCTGACAATGTGATGACGTCATCACGACCTGTCAACTCGACTACGACTTTATTGACAGATAAGTTGACTTGAAAAAAACTGAAATTGTTAATGACCTAGTTTGTATTACCATGAATCAAAGAGTCTGGTCAGACCAACTCTACATGTAAAGCGCTGTGAGAGAACAGCTGTTGTGATCTGGTGCTATTAGATTAGATATACCTTGGCGGTATAGTTGGTAGAGCTCATTGTCCAATGGCCGAAGGGTTGGCAGTTCGAATCCAGGCTCCAGCTGTCCACCTGTCGAAGTGTCCTTGAGCAAGACACTGAGCCCTAAATTGCTCCCAGTGGAGTCTGGCGTGGTGTAGCAGCTGTCCACTGGTGTGTGAATGGGTGAATGTGAGGCTAATGTAAAGCACTTTGAGTGCCTTAAATGTGTAGAAAAGCGCCATAGAAATGCAATCCATTTACCATTTATTTGTCCCACTTGGGGAAATTTCAGGTTACAGCAGCAGAATAGATTACAGCACACACAAGAGATTCTCAAAAAATTTGAACAAGTCTTAAATAATATATAAAAGGAAAGGACAGATTGTGCAGCAATATAAAAAAAAGCCATTGTCAGTTTCTATTATAACACCTGACAACTGCAGGAAGGAATGACTTGCGATACCTCTCCTCACACACTCGGGGTGTCTCAGTCTGTCACTAATGGAACTGCATAGTGCAGTCAATGTGTGTTTAAGGGGGTGGGAGTCTCTGACCAAGATGGAAGCCAGCTTGGCTGTCAACCACGGGTTGCAGAGGGCATCCCAGGACGGAGCTGGCCTTCTTTATCAGTGTGTCCAGCCTCTTCCTGTCAGTTGCTGTGATGCTGCTCCCCCAGCAGACCACTCCATAGAATATGGCAGATGCCAGAGTTGTAGGAGGTCCTCAGGAGTGCCCCCCGCACCCCAAAGGACCTCAGCCTCCTGAGCAGATACAGTCTGCTCTGCCCTTTTTTGTAGAAGGCGTCGGTGTTATAAGTCCAGTTTGTTGTTGAGGTGAACACCCAGGTGCTTATAAGGCCTCACCCACTTCGGTTATGGTGGCTAGCTGAAAAGTCTGCTCTGCTACTTAACCACTAAATCCTTTCTAAAAAGCTTATTTCAAAAGTGACATTCAACCCAACTAAAACGGTAGTGTTGAGGAAAATTCAGATGTCACAAAAGAAGACAACCCGCGGCAGGATACATCAGTCAAATCTAACAGATTTTAAAACTACAAGTGCCAAATCCAAGCTAACTGCTAGCGACAAGGATATGGAAGCTAATGCTAAGGCTGACGAGGTTAGCTTGTCAATAGCCCTGCAAATAGCTGATATTTGGTATTTGCACTGTTTATAGTGCTGTTCACATTTATGTGCAGTATTCCCTCTATTTATAGTACTGTTTACACTGATTTGCAGTATTTTCACTGTTTATAGTACTGTTTATACCACTGTTTACACTGTTGTGCAGTATTTTCGCTGTTTATAGTACTGTTTACATTGTTACATTGACCATCTTCCATCCATCCATCCATCCTCTACCGCTTATCCGGGGCCGGGTCGCGGGGGCAGCAGTTTAAGCAGGGAGGCCCAGA
>JAPTHA010000001.1:24735006-24748837 GCA_029814585.1 Gymnapogon annona
GCACCAGAACCGGGGCCGCGGACGCACCGAACCGTGGTCCGTGCGTTAATGTTTGTGGTTTGAACTTTGAGATTTAAGAATTAGAAACAAAACGGACCAAACAAACCAGAAACCGACTTGACCCAGTTCACGGGGTCCGCATCAGTTTTTGGTTCTGATCCCGTCGGAACAGTTCTTTCATCCGATGTAGTCTGATGCTGTGGTGAACTTCGGACCGAACTGTCCATTTTCGGTACCGAAGGTGACGTAGTTCTGAGTGCTGACATTTACTGATTTAAAACACGACAGGATGAAGATGAATCCTCCAATGCTTCATCCTTCTGGATTCAGTTGTCATAGACCCATTTAAGTATAGATCAGGTTTTCTTTCTAGGGTGAGGTTTTGATGGAATAACGTCTGTCACACCTCAATGTTTTTGTTCTTGATCAAAGCTGGAACACTTGAGTCTCATCTTCATGGGGGTTATGCTCTGAACTCAGACCCTTGACATTGACATTGTTGAGGTCCAGAGGTCTAATCGATAGTGTTTCCTTCAAGAGAACAAAAGTAGAACTGTGGCTTTTACCGGAGGAAAAGTGATGAAGTCCATGATGTGAAAGGCCTTTAAAGGACCTTTCAGATGTTAGATTCACCAAACCATCATCTGGTATCTGTCATCATTTATTGACTTTGAGCCTTATTTCAATTCATAAATCAACCATCTTCAACCCTTTCAGCGCTCCACTTGAAGGCCAATGAAGCATTGACAGCATTGATAGCCTTTGTCTGTTTCTGTAGTTGTTTTCTGCTGCTCTATGTTGGGACGTGTCATGTCGGAGCGTCTTTGTTGATAGGTAATCCTTAAATTGCGTGACAGATTGGCATCCATCCATTACTATCCTTCATTGTCCATCTAATTACACTGGTTCTTCAGTCACCCCAGTGCATTGTGGAATATTCATGTGTGGAAGTGTTGGGTATTCTGGAACCTTCCATCGTCCATGTCCAAGTGGCTTTTCTGATTTTGTTGTATTTCTATTGTGTCTCCTGTTCCACTGGCGTTGTTGGTTTGTGAGCATGAGATGCATAGATCAGAACCTCCTTGTTCTGCTTTTAGCAGACATCCAGACTGTGAATCTGGTTAAACCTCAAACTGCCAACTGATCTAAATTGTTTTATCCCTGTTTATCCACTAATCCAGTCAATACGCGTAAATAATATATGAACTCTTTCATTTTTCCCGGCCATCACATATGACCCATTTGGACTTTTAGGTGTGCCATAGTGAATTTGGAAAAGGCGTCATCTTCTTTCTACATTGATTCAACAGTAAAAGCATGGAGTTGGATCAGTGACGGTGGATGGACACATTGAGTTTATGTTCAGTTGATGATAGATTTTACTGAAAAAGTTAGTATTTCTAATAAATCACATTGGGAAGTTTAAAAATAGAGAAAAAGTGGATTTTAAAGTCACCATAAAAGAAGATCTATCTCTTTAGGGGTTAACGGTCTAATGTGTTGGTTCAGGAGAATCTCACTATCATATGAACTTATAGTCTTCCTCTTCCTTCTTCTGGTGCTTTATTTCAGTGGTGTCCACATGTTCATAGCATCTTGGAGACTTTTACTTCATACATCTATGACATCATAGTGTGATGAACAGGTTTTACTCTACATCCTGGTTCTGGTTCTGTTTTATTGGGTGTTAAACTTATCACAGTGAAAGCTGTGATAGGTTTTTCATCACATAGCCATCTTTATGTTTATTTCCTCTGACTTATGTTCAGATTCTATAGATGGATTCATTCTCTTCACACTTATATTTACAGGGGTTTTGTTGAAAGTTGTTGCAGATGAAATGTTGTGATCAATAAACTAAATCATCATATGATTAATTTGTTTGGTAAATATTGGTTTCATGGTTTGGATGATCTACAAATAATGTAGAGGCAACAGGTATTAAAATTATATAAGTAGTCTCATAGAAAACAGAGAGAATCGTAGAAGCATAGAAAACAGAGATGACCTTGTGTAGATCTGAAACAAAAAATGGTTTGCATTGCTTAATTGATGACGATGATTTCTTTTGCCTTTTTCCCTTCTGGGCTCGCCACAGCGAATCCAACTTGCATATTTATTTTGGCACAGTTTTTATGTCGGATGCCCTTCTTGACACAATCCACTGGACGCTCATCCCGGGGATCGAACGTAGGTCCCCTATGCACCAGCCTGGCTTAATTACTTTTAAAAAATAGTTTTAATTAGTGGGGGGGGTCATCTATAAAATATTTCTAAAACCAAAAATACTCCCAAAGGAAACCAGAGTTTCACATTTAAAAAGATGCAATCAGACAGGCCTAACCCAAAGTGGTTGTAATTATTAAACCACTGGACTCACTGGAAGATGATCTGGATCTGTGGTTAACCTCCTGGACCAAATCCTATGGGGGCAGGATCCAGTTCCCCGGGGATCCACAACCAGCACCAGACAGTTTGGTCAGATGACATGAATAAAGATCAGACTGGGCAGAGTTTCAGGTCAGACACAGTAGAACAAAACAGAACAAAAGAAATGACAGCAGAAGATAACAGATGATGACAAAAAGAACTGAGGTGAAACTGTTCTATCCACAAAACAGAATAGAATAGAACACAATAGAATTGAGTAGAAGAGGTTGTGTTCACAGAGAGTGAGAAGCCTCATATGGTAAACATACATGTGACATACATGTGTAAAAATATTTATTTATTTATTATTTTCTAACATCAGCGACTGCAGGTCACCCAGACCTAGAAGAACCAGGTAAAAACTTGACCAAAGCTTTTTCTGAGACCAGTATCATGACTCATGTCCATTTTAAAATCACTATGCTAAGGTCAAAAGCCAAATGTTAGGATGCAATGGGATCAGCTCCTCTCTTGAATGGTTTCATATCAGGTATCTAAGAAACAATATGTAGTTAAGAATGTGAGTCTGTCTTAGGTCTTAGTATCAGTCTGAGTTTTTAATCTTCTATCACGTCCTGATCTGTAGAAGATTAAAAAGGTTGAATCATAGACCCTCACTGTCATCTCTGTTCACTGAAGTGTGTTTTCTAACTTGTATGAATGGTGCTGTTTCTGGGTTTTCATTTCTGCAGATCTTCGGTGGTCTGGTCTGGATCCTGGTGGCCTGTACTCTGGTGGACCCGCCGAACCCTCAGGGTTGGGTTATGTTTGTGTCCGTCTTCTGCTTCGTCATGACTTTCCTCTGGCTACTGATCTTCGCCTGTGGAGGACACCACAATAAGGGCAGCTGGGCGGCCGCTGTGAGTCTGTATACTCCACAACTTCAAATACAGCAGGTCCATAAATCAGTATCCGGTTCCAGAACCATGTCCAGCCCACTCCCAAAGTCCTGTAACACTCAGGTCGAGGCTAGCAGATTAGTCAGTCCATTGTGGCAACACATTGAAAAGGCATTGCCACCATATTCCCTCAGTGGAGGCAAAAAGAATATCTCGTTTGTTATTAATAAGAAAAAGTATGAAAACAAAACAGATCTAACATCTAAGAGTTAAGTTGTGAATCAGGGAATAGGTTAATTGGTGAATCAATGAATTGATTAATTAGTGAAATCAGTGAACCGGTGAATTAGTGAACCAGTGTTGTGTAATGTGTGAACGGTTTAATTGAATTGCTGTAGTACCAGATGTTTGGCAGAAAATATGTTTTACTTAATAAACTCTGGTCAATGTGTGGATCACCTTTATAAGGAAACGAAGCAGCCAATCAGAGAGCTCCTCAGACAGCAGGAGGCGGAGTCACAGATAAACTGAACCTGGGATAAAACACAACTGTAAAAAGATGAAGACGAGGAAACAGCCTGAAGATGATGAGTGACAAACAAACAGATATATCTGTCGTAACCAGATGTATCAGTGAAGAGAGAACAGAGAAAAGGAATCGTTTTGGCTCAAAACACATGACAATAATGTTCATTAAAATGTATAGTTTCTGTCTCCTCTCCCTCCAGGACTTTGCGTACCATGGCCTTGCTGCCTTCTTCTACCTCAGTGCTTCAGTGAGCTTGGCCCGTGTGACTCTGGAGAAGGAGGTGAACTCCACCCATGTGAACTTCCAGGTGTACCAGTTGGACATTTCTGCAGTGGTGAGTCCGTCGACTGGACAGTACCATCCAACCATCCATCCATATCTCAAACCTAAATCCATTGTCATTTACAGGTCTTTTCCTATGTGGCAACTCTACTGTACTTTGTTCACACCATCCTATCGGCCATCCGGTGGAAGTCTTTCTAAACACGGTCACAACCACAACAGAACTGTTTTTATTGTGAATACCAGGAGGCGGAGCTAAATGCCGTTAATCATCCGAGGAGGATGGCAACTCAGGTTCATCAAACGTTGCTGACACCACTTTCTGTCGCCATCTGTTTCTGTTCCTGGAGACTTTTACCTGTGTCTCGTTGTGTTTCAAGTTTAGTTTTGATTTTACCATGTTTCTATAGGTTTAAATTAGAGCCCATTACATTCTGAAGACGATGAAATAAATAAACAGAGGTAGTGGAAGGGCTGACCATGATGTAGAAGAACAAACTGATGTTCACTCACCAAAGCATCAGCTATTCATGCAGGATAATTCACTTCCAGTGGTTAAAACTAAAGCCAAAGAGTAGAAACTGCATATATGGTGTATATTTAAACGTAGATGAAGGGGAAAATAAATACTAAGGTTAAGTATATTCCATCTTGTAGAATCTGGCACTGAAGTTCATCCATGTATCTGCATCTATAAAACATATGTTCAGTTGTGTTTCTTCTCCAGCTCAGTATCGTATCAGCGTCTCCAATGTTTAAAAAAATGAAGACAGACATGAGACACAAAAAATTTGACCTGACCTGGGTAGTGAATTGTGGGAAATGGAGTTTGTTAACAGCCAGTAGAATTGAATATTTGAGACAAAGCTGAATGTGGTGAAGCTCAGAACTGATACAGTATTCTTATCCCAGCTTTAAAACCTGAAATTGTGGTTTTAAGAACAGAGTCAGTGTGTCGGCGTATGGCTGTTCATTTTCCTGTGATTAAACCGGTGGCATTGTATGAGTATCTGGAGTCATCTGAGGAACAGACTGATTCATTTCTGTATCTGGTTTTTATTTTTACTGTTATTTTGGCTGTTTTTGTAGGTTCTTTAATTCTGTAATGACATTTATTTAAACAAGGATCAGGAACTAAATCCACCAGAATGTAAATGATGATTTTGTAACATTTATAACTAACAGCTTAATTTTTTGTAAATTTTTTGGAAACTGTTTAATTCATTAAAAATGAATAAAAATGTTTGTTTTTAAATATTTAACAAAGAAAGTGCCCTGGTTTGTTTTAATCTACTATTGAAGCTTAACCTTTGGTCAGTTATGGTTTAAGATTAGATTTGAATTTATCAGGTCAAATCAGCCTGAACTTGACACATCCTTCATCCACCTCCTTTTACAACCAACACCATACAGCGCTGTTTCAGGGTCTCCGTGGTAACGCAGTGTGACAAAGGGGCTGCTGATGTTGACACTCATTAATATTTAATAGGTGGAGCAGAGGGAGTTGAGAGGTCACACATCACTACAAATAGTGTCAGTTGGGTGGAAACCATTCGCCTCTGAATAAGTAGCATCACATATTACCAAACCAGAGGCATGTGTTCATTTTCCCCCATTCTTCAGTTTCAGAAACGATGTCCATGGTTCCTGTGGACTCAATGGTTCTTTGAATGTAAGCAATGAGAGCCATATCAGCATCAGGACCAGTAAATCCAGTCCCGGATGTAGAACTGTGAAGGCCCAGATTATATTAATGCACCAATTTACACATCATTGCAGGTTCCACGAGGTTCAACTATTGGAAAACTGTGGTAAAAGTGATTAAAGTAATGAATAAAACAGGGAAAAGCTGAGATTTCATAATTTTCTTCTGGAAATAAGGTGTTCTGGAGCTTCAGCTAAGGCCTGAATGAACAAGACTTTCAGCTGCAGTATCTTCAGTCTATTAGTACTATCTTCCTGGTTTTCCTCCACCCTTGGCATTGGGTCAGTGAACTGTAGCTGTGATCTATAATAGATGAGTTGGCGACAGCAGGTGATAATAGTGAAGCATCTCCATGAAACCAAATACGGCAGCAGCTCTGTGAGGATGCAGGTCATTTGAACAACGACTACACTCACCTCAATCACAGACAACAAACCGCTGATCCTCCGATAACATAGAAGGGCTCTCAGAGAGCGGGTTACCTCTGCCAAGGCCTCACCCTCCTGTCAATCACTTGACTGTCATGCCACATTAAACACTGAAATAACAACTCCAGCCTCCACAATATCCATGAATCTACTGCAGCATTCACCGGGTTAGCGTCCAGCTGCACTCCAAGATGAACACACAGTGGAAAAGACCATCTTCTGTGGTGCATCTATCTGTGAATATCAAACATTACAAACACAGCAAGAAGAAAACCATGAAGCAACAGATGACATCTACTATTACCGTTGTGATAAAACAAAGGTAATCCTCTGTCCTCTATGGGTTTATGTTTGAGGACAAAATAAAACCACGTTGTACAGCCATTTAAAGATGATTTTAAAAACACACAACAGATTCCCCTCTGTCATTATTTCCCAACGAGATCTCTTGCTGTGTTTGCATTAATGTCCTATCTACGACAGGTGACGTTTCAGTCCACGTTCACCTGTGGACAGAAAGTCCCAGATCTCAAGACTGTGGGACATTTTAGTCAACACAGGAGTTTATGGTTCAGAACCAATTCACTGTGTTGACAGTAGGTAGGAGGTTTTCATTCTGAAGTACTGTTGGTTTTCTCCAAAGGTGATACTGCTCATTATGGTCAAACATCTCCACTTTGGTCTAGTCAGCCCAACATCAATCGGTTTTGTGGCATGTGTTGATTCAGTTTTTAATCCATGCTGCCATGTTGATTTTAGACAGAAGAGTCTTTATCCTGGTAACCCTTTCAAACACGACTGAAAAGCAATATTTGTCTAGTGTTCTTCTGATTGTCTTTTATGACCTTCTGCCTAAGTCCTGTAGGCGAATTTGCCAAATGTAGGATGGTATCATTGTTCTTGCCTCTGATTGGCCAGAAAAGGCCCTTCTGTTGAGCATTATGCATGCGCCTCTATGTTTCAGTCTCAACAAGCTGGCCAAAACATATGTCACTGTCCTGCCTGAGGAAAGCATAGTAATAATAATCACTTTATGACACACCCACATGTTGGTTCATGTGTCTATGTGTTTCATGACTGTTTTGTTCTGTTCATGTACTGTCCATGTCCCTTAACATCCTGAAACCCAGGAAAATACAAGTTTAGGCTTTTTTACATTCTATAATTGTCTTTATTGGAAATAGCAACATGCAACAATTTTTTCAGATGCATTTAAAAAAAATTGAATGTCATTTGCAGTGGACAGTGTCTTTTTAAAAAAAAAACACACACTCTTTGCTGGGTGTCAGGAGCTAAAGATAAGATTTAGCCCTTAAAATTCTGTGCTTCTTTATGTTTCACCCTCAATGAGCTGGCTCTAATATATGTGACATATGTTGAAACATGTGTTATGTCACTGCCCTGAAGGAGTAAAGCATAATACTATGAATAATCAAGCTATACTTGATTATTATTAATCATATAAATATGAACAATTATAGTAATAATATTAATAGTAATAAGACTTATTACTAATTATTATAATAAATGCACAATATTGTATTACTATTGAAAAAAATATCAAAATTCAGAAATGTTTTAGTAAAGGGTAGTAAAGTGAATTGTAATTAACTGACCAATATATAATAAAAAAAACAGTACACATATATGCAAGTATACATCCATACAGTACATACACAAATTGTATACACATTACACATACAAGTATCTCCAAAGTAACATACCATAGGCTGCTATGTGCACATCTTCATATTAATTTTTACATTCGTGAACAGCATAGTGGTATGAAATGTAGCAATACTTCTTTAGCACAATGGATTTTAGTATGAATCTGAATAGTTAATTTTAAGCACTATTTTTGATTGTGGAAATTTTGTATTCCATAATGTGAATTTGAATTTAATATTAAATTGACCTAGTATTGTAAATGCGAATTGACTGTGAATGTTAGTTGAATGCCTAGTTGAATGTATATCAATAAATACAAATAATTATACTGATGATAAAAATCTATCATTAATATTATCATTAATACCTGGCAGCAATAAGTGATGCACTTATGGGCACCTGACAGCTTGAGTGGCAGCTGACAACCTGCCCACCATATGAGTTAACTGCTATATTAAGAAGTCAATTGGAGAAGAGTCTTCCCAGCCAATCAGAGGCAAGAAATGTGGTACTTTCCCTTACCATCTTCATGCATTCCTAACAAGCTCCTCCTTCAACATAACTCCTACTCCATTTCTCTTCGTATCTATCCCATGATAGAACAGCTTGAACCCTGCTCCTAAACACCTAGCCTTGCTACTTTTCCACCTGGTCTCCTGGACACACAGTATGTCTACCTTTCTCCTCTGCATCATGTCCACCAACTCTCTACCTTTTCCTGTCATAGTTCCAACATTCAGAGTCCTTACTCTCAGACCTAGACTCTTAGCTTTCCTCTTCTCTCTCTTCCTACCAACACACCTTCCTCCTCTGCTTCTATGACCAACAGTAGTCCAATTTCCACCAGCACCCTGTAGATCAACAGCACTGATGGCGGTCGTTGTTAACCCGGGCCTTGACCGATCCGGTATGGAAGTCTTTAGTGTGATTCGCATATTTGGTTTTGGCAAAACTTTTTACGTTGGATGCCCTTCCTGACACAACCCTCTGTATATATCCAGGCTTGGGACTGGCACAAGAAGACACTGGCTTGTGCCCCCTCGTGGCCCCATATACATATATATATATAGATATAGATATATATGTGTGTGTGTGTGTGTGTGTGTGTGTGTGTATAAATACATACACACAACTCTACATGTAATACACACACAGACAACTACATGGTAAATATATATAGGAATATAAATAATATAAATGGTGTAATACTTCGTTAGATTCATTGTGTGTGTCTGTGTAATGACAATAAAGGAAGTCTAAGTCTAAGTAGTGTGAATATTACACAGGTATGTATACAGTACAGTAAACAGTCTATTATTAGACAGAATCAAGAGGGGGTGGGTGGGGTCAGAGAATATTTGGTGAGCTCTGGCCAAGCAGTATTTGTGTGCATTCGATGGGGGGGGAGTGAGGTCCCGATGATCTTCTCTGCTGCCCTCACCACTCTCCGCAAAGGCTTCCAGTCTGAGCCTTTGCAGCTCCCTGATCAGACGGAGATGCAATTGGTCATCAGACCTCCAATGGTGCCTCTGTAGAAGTAGTGAAGATCGGAGGGGGAGGGACGCCCTTCTCATCCGTCGCAGGAAGTGCAGGTGCTGCTGGGCTGTCTTCACCAAAGAGGCCATGTGAAGTGTCCAGTCGAGGTTGTCAGTGAGGTGCATCCCCAGGAACCTGATGCTACTGACAGCCTCCACCATAGTGTCATTGATGAAGAGCGACCCAAGAAGGGAAAAAAAACCCAAAGAAATCATCATCATCATATTTTTCCTGCAGTAAAAAAGTTTAGAAGCTATTGATCTGATCAAGATGCTATTGATTCTCATCGCTCCAATTTTTTTCTACATTTTTTCACCAACATCTAAAGATAATGGTCTAAAATATTGTTAAATTTCACAGTTGTAGAAACACAATCATTTTCTTGTTGTTGAACCTCCACAACATCTGTACATGTATTGAAGTCCAAACCCTGACAACCTACAAAACCCTGACCCTTCCACCTCTGTATGTTGTTCTTCTATGGACATAGAGACAAAACACTTTAGATTCTTGAAGATAAACAGTAGAGATCAGAGGCCTCAGGACAGGTCATTGCTCACAGTGCTCCCTGATGGCTATGAGTAGTTACTGCAGTAAAATGACCACAGTGGAATTAAACAAAGACAACACTCATTGTAAATGAGAAAATGTTGTTAACAGATCTCTGGTTCAGTGAAGACGAATACATGAGATCAGACTTAAGGTTGTAATCTGTTTCATACGTTAATGATCAGGAAGGTGAGCAAAAATAAAAGTATACACTATTATACACAATATTTGCAGAACCAAACTGTAAATGCCACAAACCAACTTGCTTTTTAGGCTGTGACAAGAGTCATGGTCCAGGTTTGGTTCAGTTTAGACACAAAAACACTGGGCTGAAACAAGACACCTTACATTTATGAAGAGCAGTCTTCATAAATTTGTCAGTCCTGACATTTATCTGCTGAGGTTAGATCATACATCTGGACATCACTGAGACTAACACAGGTAAAAATACATGACAGGAGGAATGTTGGTGATAATGAGGCTGAACAGATAAACTGTGACACGACACTGCTGTAAAACAGCTTAGCTGCTTCTGTAGCAGGGTGGAGTTCCCCTCGCCACACTTCTTTATCAGAGTGTGTCGGAGGAACCATATGAAATAGAGAGCTTGACAGAGAACACGACAGCATCAGGGTGACGGTAGATTCAACACTGCAAACTACAGCACCTTTCACTTGTTAGCGTTGACGTATTTTTGTCTTACAGTGAATGAGAATAAACATTATCAATAAATCTGTGGGCAAAAGTAAACTTAGTCTTTGTTAAATGTGTGTAAGTGACATATCTGTCCAAGGACCTGTGTTCTCTGTGTACGATATCAAAATAGAGTCAAAAAACAATTAAAGTAGCAACTGGCAATCAATCCCTTAATCATCCATTCAATCCAAGTTTGGCATAAACAATGTGACATGTTTATGATGGAAGGGTTTCTCTCTCCTAAAACTCTACTGTGGGGAAATAAATTACTGCCAATGATTGTTCAGAGTTCTAACTTTAGATCCTGGCAGGAGAAAGGTCATATAGAACAGTGTCGCAAAGTCAGAGCATTTATGTCTTTTGGAACAGTTTAAACAAAACAAACAAGGAATATTCCTTCATTCTACCTGGGAGTGCTCTAAGTTCGGCAGCTGTGGCTCAGTTGGTCGAGCATGTCGTCCAATGGTGCAAGGGTCGGCAGTTTGAATCCTGGTTCTGACTGTCCACATGTCAAAGTGTCCTTGGGTGGGGGAGATTGTGAACCTCTATCAAATATTCATGGGGTCACGTTTCCACTGGACCCTGAAGTCAGTGTACTAGCTTAAAGTGTGCTAAGAAACTGACAGAAATTCTGTTGACAATCGCCAAGAAATATATTGCTCGAAAAAGGACATTAACCGACTCCTTCCAACCAAGATGTGGTTGAAGAAGTCAACAGTTGTGTGCCTACTGAATGCAAAAAAGAAAAACGATGTTCTATAAGATATGGAACCATTTATAAACTACCATATTTTCCCAACTATAAGTCGATCCGTTATATATGTCGCACCAGCCAAAAAATGCATAATGAAGAAGAAAAAAACATATAATTCAGACTCGAAATTAATTTGATAAAGTTCAAAACCAAGAACAGATATTTCATCTTGAAAGGCAATTTAAAATAAAAATAGAATAGAGAACAACAGTATCTCGACTGGATAGCTCAGTTGGTAAGGCACCGGGCTGGTGCATAGGGTACCTGGGTTCGATTCCCAGGGTGAGTGTCCAGTGGGTTGTGTCAGGAAGGGCATCCGATGTAAAAACTCCTGCAAAATCAAATATGCAAAAACTGCGACTTATAGTCCAAATAATACCGTACAAAGACAATTTACCAGTGTGCCACATTGGTTCATCTCGATATACCTGAGCAGGGCTTGTAGGATTTAAGAGTTGTGAGGTAAACATATGTCTCCATGAGACTGATGCGATTCACTTACTTTTGTTTGATTTGTTGTGTTTCGTCTGCTGTCTCTGACCCTGCCATTGTGAGTTGGTAGTGTTGTCTTGTGATGTGTGAATGTGCCTGTATTATTTTGTAATGAAAAATCAAAATGTCACATGTTGAACAGATGGGGGTGAATTCTCTTCAGAAAAATGATGATTCAGAATGTTGAAAGTAGTTCAAAAGATGAATAAAAGAGGAGTAAAAGGGCATGGAGATCTGACCACATATGATAAACCAATGGTATTGTGATAAGATCATCAAGTGAATAAAATGGGGTATGAATAAATTTATCAATGAATTTAAGTCCAGACACTGGATGAATTTGGAGTTTAATGTATTTGTGTTTTAATGTCAGTGCTGAGACGTAGACTCTGACATCTGATGAAACCTCTGCTCTGAAGGTGACACTGCTTTCATATGTGGTCGGGGCTGTTATCCCAGCATTCCTGGCTGATGTGTCCTGTTATCGGTCCCACGTGGAGGGGATGAGGAGCTGGTGAACAGCCCCGGGACCAGAACAGCCTTGTATGGCCACGGTCCACTGGGAGCCGTTCGATAAGAGGCTCTGAGGCCATGTTTAGAGCCTTTAGCGTCTGTTTTTGTTATATTTAGAGCCACTATCAGACGAACCCCCCCCTCCTGACACGCCGAACACAGTCTGCTACTAGGACAGGACACAGGTGAGTACGGGCTCCAAGAAACGACAAAAACTACAACCCACCGGGTCACCGTCCAGGAGACAACGTACAGGTCTGTGATGATGCTGATAGATTCACTTTATTATTGAATACATTGTATACATATATTGTTTTCTGAGCTGATCTCCAGGTCTGACGCGTTTCTTTATAATGGGTTGTAAATTTCACCAGTCATGGTATTAAAAATAATCAAATTGAAGACATTTAGATTGGATTTAATCTAAAAACAGGACTGTTCTTAAGTTCTGGTTCTGTCGAATTGACCGTACTGACGTTGGCCAATGGGATCGGGTGATGAAAATTATTATCTAGCCCATAAAATCCTAAAACTGTTTCCAAAATTAATTTATTTATCAGTATAAGTCAGAATTTTTTCTATATTTAATTTAATGGTCATGGATTTATTCTTTAAAGCTCAGAAAAACAGAAAAAACTGAACAATAACTTTTTCGGTAAAATAAATCATCTCTAAACTCCATTGACTTTACTGGTGAATCAATATTGTAGAAGACGACGGTGTTTCCACAGTAACTGTGGAGTCTCTGAACGTTTAAATGAGTCATGTTTGCTGGCCATGAAAAGATGAAAAAGTGTATTTTATACTAATTATTTACAAGGACAGGATTAGTGGATCAGAGGTTAATTTTATCATATATCAGTGGAGGCTTTTAGGTGTTGCTGGTGGTTGTTTAGTCTTTGAGGATAAAAAGATAATACATCAAGTTATCATTTATTAAATGTTTTATTATGATATATCATGATGTTAAAAACTGTAAATACTGTACTATACAATCGTGTCATATGAAACCTGAGCACACATTGTCAAACTGAAGGTTTTCTTTCTAATGTGGTTACAGTGATGATCCTCTGAGCCATCGTATGAACTGGGTTTAATGACACAAATATTTGAATAGTGACACTTTGTGAAGTTGCGTCTGTAGAAGGTAACTTGTTGTGGACTTGGTTTAATGTTCTAAAAGGGGTGTTCTTCCATGTTCTTCAGGCCTTTAGGTTTTGATGAACTTATGAGTGGATTCTTCATTTCTCAGAATGAAACAGAGATTGCTTCACTAAAGTCGTCACTGTTTCTCTGATAAATCTATTTGTTTTATTCAGTTTATTGACACACCAACATATATATACAGTATATATATATATATATATATATATATATATATATCCATGCATTTGTGATATATTGAAGTAA
>JAPTHA010000001.1:24758114-24775944 GCA_029814585.1 Gymnapogon annona
TGCATTTGTGATATATTGAAGTAAAGATCAGTCTTTAATTTCCCAGTACAGTTCCTTTCATGTGCATGAACAGCCAGGATTAGAGTTCTGGGGCTAATGACACATATGTTAAATATTCATTTGATGACGTGATTGTTTATTTATTTTTGGGTCTGTTTTGGACATATTCTCTGTTATTTGCTGACTGATACAGGTAATGTTAAGAATTGGCACGCTGAAACTGTCAATGCACCAGTTTTGTACATTTTTTTCTCGCAGACAATAAATGAAAAAAATCATTTGCATTTGTTTGTATCTGACGCCGTTAGATCTTTTGATGCAAAGTTTTTTCCACAAATATTTTATATCTGAGATTGTGTAAAATGTTTATTTTTTCCACAACTGCATGTTTTAATTTTTCCATGTATTTCAAGCCCATTGTGTGATTTTAATCCTTAATCCTTAAACTGAACACGTCTTTAACATATTGCATCATTCATTTAGGTTGAAATCAGACGTACAGTGATGCAAAGTAAAAACCAGTGAATAACTATCCTCAAATGTATTAAAACTCCATCTGTTTGGAACATGTGAGGAGTATAAAATATACAAATATAGGCATTAATGTTCAGAAACCCAGTGAATGTGAGGACAAATGGTGACGAACAGAGCTGTAACAGTTAACAGGAGCTGTTAGAATGTGTTTATCTAATGTGGTCCTAGTTTGTGTTGAGGACTGAGACAGTGTAGTGACGGAGCGGGGGTGGATGAGGAAGATCTGGATCAGACTCAGTAGAGCTGCTGCCGTTCATTACTTGGACTATTTTGTTATTCACCTTCAGGTTGACATGAAAACGCTTCTGCTGGTTCTTTGAGGATTTTTGTTTCTTCTATTTGAGCAACGGTAGGTTTCCTACACACATTCTGTGTATTGATATATTCCAGTGAGTCCTACTGTATTATGTAACAACAGTGTGTTGTTGAGTGTTATAAAACTGAGATTGTTTACCTGTTGTCCAGAGGCAGACTGTAGAACAGCTCCAATAAAACAGATCTCATTGCATCTGGTAAGAACAAGAAGGAAAGAGCTGATTTAAAGAAAAGTAATCGAATTCATTTACCATTTTTCAAGCAAAAATAATACATCACAGGCTGCACCTCGTCAGTTCTGCACATTTGATGCTCAGCTTGAAGTAAAAACTTTTTATTCAGTGTTGAGAATTAAAATTTCCTTTGACAATGTTTTGTCACTTGTTACCACGTATGAGAAGAAAATCTCAGTGTCATAAGAGCATTTATATATTTTGATCAGTGATATCAAACAAAAAAGTAGAGAAACAATTAGATTAAACCAATGATTATAAATGTATTGTGGGGAAAACAGGTTTATATTCTTTGTTAGGATACAGTTCTGAAGGTTAATTAAAATTAAACTACATTGTACAATCAGGGGAGGAATGAGGAGTACATATAGTTTCGGTGCGACTCGGTGGAACACCCTATCTACAGCCCCTGGGGAGTGGAACAGTCAGGAACTAATTCCCCGACGGCTTTATTTATTTTCCTCAGTACGCCCCTGTGTATAATTCATGATCTTTTACTTAAAATCGGCACTGACATGTTTTAAAAGATATATTCTGACATAACAAAGGGCTGATGGACTCCAGCATTCAGGGATTTGGAAACTAAGATAATTATGTAAATAATGGAAAAATATGTCTTCAAAGTCAATTAAAATGTCATTGCTCACCAGATAGAAACTGTAATGTCAATTTGTTCAACACATTTGCAAGACTAAAGTAAGTGTCATATTTCCAAATTTATGAATGTTCTAGAAGATAAAGACAAACAACTGAAATATTTTTTATTTGAGCATACTACATCCTGTTGTTCAAGTTCATGGTGTAGATTCTTTTGTACCCGTCTAGTTGTGAAACTTGGTTTTCACAGATTCACAAGAATACATTTCAGGTTAAGACATAGACTACAGTATAAATACTACATTAATAGATTCGATTAATGTTTATTAATGAATCTGTAGCCACTAATAACTGTCAATTCATCTATTAATTTGTGTAGAAAACTCACATGAATGGAACTGACAAAACATTAAATCCTCAATAATTATTGCTTTTAAATCCCCTGAAAATGAATGTAATGAATGTAATAATGGGTGAATGAAGACATTTACTGTCATGGACAAAGTACAGTACCAGTGAAATTAGCCATCAATTCGTCCGTACAAACATAAAGTACATAGACACAATAACGAGGGGAGGGGTGGAGGGGTGGACAGGACAGGAAAACTGGGTAGATAATGAAAGACAAATACAGCATTATACTGCATATATGTTAAATATTAGTGTCTTAAAATCATGTTGCTGACCTATGCCCTCTCTGTTCCAGATGAAAATCAGTGGTCCATTTGACAGTGAATATCACATCAAATAAATAACATTAGTAAATAGAAATAGAATCCACTATCGTGTCTGTCGAGTCTGGCATCAATAATCAAGCGATTCATCTATATTTCTCTATATATCTCTATTAATCTATATTTAAGCAATGAGCATGTTTTTTGGATTCTAACAGTCATGAAGCTTTTGACTGAACCTGAAACATAACCATCAGACCATCTGCTGTATAAACCTTCATTGGTTTTAACCTTCATTAGCTTTAAGTCAATTTGACCCCATCCAGTGCTAAATAAAATCATGTTTATGCTTCACACTTCATAAAGTTCAACATTTCATTCATTCAGTGTTGCCTATTTTCTACATCTTGCGAAAATTCTTTATTCTTTCTAATTTATTAGTTAGCAATAATAAATATTCCATGTGGCCTTTTCGGCTTTGCCGTTGGCATGTTATCTTAGCATTTCAGCTCTCATATCTGCATCTGTGTGATCTTCTGAGAAGAGAACAAACATACGTCTGGTCCATGAACAGATGGATGGAAGACAGTAGAGTGCGGAAACGTTCATTCTGTTGTTCATCAGTGATTATAGGATGTATGACGCTAAATCCATGTTTGCCCTGTTATTCACATAGGCAGTGCAGAGAAGCCACTAAACACTTTCGTCATGGACTCCGTTGCATTTGTATTATATTCTATATTATTCAATGCATTCCCTTAAACGTGGACTTAGATTTTGAACACAAATAAAGCTCATTTTCCATCCATGTATGTGTGTGAAAGTTGCATCATGTGTAAAAGTGTTTTGGAGGATGCAGAATAAGATTACAATACACTGCTCTGTACAATGGTTCCAACAAAAAAAGTTAGGGAGAGTAGTTTGAATAAAACTAAATTCAAGGCCGATAGTTCTTAGAACTACTCTGTGGGAAAGCGCTTTTTGACAAGGATCAGTTCATACCTGTTGCACCTGTGTAAACATTTTAATATTGTAAATTAATCAGATTTCAGACTAAAGAACTTGCCAGATGTTTTCAACTAAAACCTGAACTGAACAGTAATGACTAAAGTCCATCTGTGTTTTGATGGTTTCAGGGCCTGAACGTCGACATGTGCAGAGCAATGACCTCAACATTCTCCACCTTTCAGCGGTTTTTCCTCTTGACAGTCATCTCAGTTCAGTTCCCACATTCAGCAGCAGGGGGTGATGATCTCACCAACACTACACTGAGTAATCAGACCAAATGCGGAGGCAGCACCAAGTGCATCGAGGGTGTCATCCTGCCAATATGGCAACCGATAAACCCACCCTTCACTGACCGCATTGCCAGAGCCACCATTTACTTTGTAGCATTATTCTACATGTTCCTTGGCGTCTCTATCATCGCTGACCGCTTCATGGCATCTATTGAAGTCATCACCTCCCAGGAGAGGCAGATCACAATTAAAAAGCCAAACGGGGAGAAAATTACCACGACAGTTCGTATATGGAATGAGACAGTCTCCAACCTCACCCTGATGGCACTTGGCTCCTCCGCCCCAGAGATCCTACTATCGGTAGTCGAGGTTTGTGGTCACAACTTCGACGCTGGTGAACTTGGTCCAAACACCATTGTTGGCAGCGCTGCCTTTAACATGTTTGTCATCATCGGTCTCTGTGTGTCCGTGATTCCAGAAGGAGAGACCAGGAAAGTGAAGCATCTGAGGGTTTTCTTTGTCACTGCGTCCTGGAGCATCTTTGCCTACATCTGGCTTTACCTGATCCTTGCCGTTTTCTCTCCGGGTGAGGTGGAGATATGGGAGGGGCTTCTGACACTCTTCTTCTTTCCACTCTGTGTTGGGTTTGCTTATGTGGCAGACCGCAGACTGCTCTTCTACAAATATGTGTACAAACGATACCGAGCAGGGAAACAAAAAGGCATGATCATTGAAACAGAGGGAGAACCAGAGATGCCATCAAAGGTTGACATTGAAATGGATGGAAAAATGCTGAAGGCCAACGGCGAAGAGTTCATCGATGGAGAGTTGAGCTTTGATGTTAAGGAGTTGGATGAGGAAGAAGCCCGCAGAGAAGTAGCTGCCATCCTGAAGGATCTCAAACAAAAACACCCTGAGAAGGAGATGGAACAGTTGATGGAGCTTGCCAACTATCAAGTTTTAAACCAGCAACAAAAGAGTCGGGCTTTTTACCGCTGCCAGGCCACCAGGATCATGACCGGGGCTGGAAACATTTTGAAGAAGCATGCTGCTGACCAGGCCAAGAGAGCTGTCCAGCATGATATCTGCACTGAAGTTTCTGCTAACAACTTTTCTTCCAAGGTCTTCTTTGATCCAGGAACCTACCAATGTCTGGAAAACTGTGGCAGTGTAGCCCTGAATGTGGTGCGACGAGGTGGGGACCTCACTAGCACAGTGTCTGTGGATTACCGGACTGAAGACGGCACAGCAAATGCTGGCTCAGACTATCGATTCACTGAAGGAACTGTGGTTTTCAATCCAGGTGAGACTGAAAAGGAAATCCGCATCAACATCATCGATGATGACATCTTTGAGGAGGATGAGCACTTCCTGGTTCACCTCAGCAATGTGAAGGTCCTCTCAGAATATTGCGTAAACCACGTGGATGCCCCCGCTGGCTTAGGTCTGCCATGTACGGCCACTGTCACCATTTTTGATGATGACCACGCAGGAATCTTTACATTTGAGGAGCCAGTAGTGACAGTGAGTGAGAGCATTGGAATGATGGAAGTGAAAGTGATGAGGACTTCTGGAGCTCGGGGAGTTGTGGTGGTGCCATATAAAACCATGGAAGGGACGGCGAAAGGAGGCGGTGAGGACTTTGAGGACACACATGGAGTCCTTGAATTCGACAATGACGAAATCTGGTAAGAATAGGTTTATATATTTCAGGTGAACTGATGAAGAAACATAATGTGAAGTATAGAATTATCCTGTGCACCAGATGAATATGAGAGGTTGGATTTGCCTCAGCTGATCCCTTCAGATCCACATACATTCACGTTCAAAGTATCAATTTTCACTGGGTCAGTCACATATTATATCTGTGGATATTAGATTAATGCTATTGACCAGCAACAGCCGAAACAAAGTGCTGTACACAGATAAAAACACAGCAAAACAGAACTCTAAAATAATTAGAAATCATGCAACACAAATAAAACAAATAAAACAGTTAGTAGGAACAGTTCTAAAAGTAATAAAACAATGAAAAACTAGGTAACGCAATGCAAATAAAACAACCCTAAAAGTAATAAAACACAGTAAAACTAAACCAAATAAAATACATTTCAATAAGAGCAATAAAAGAAACAAATTAAATTAGTATAATTTCTGACTAAAAGCCAAAGAGTAAAAAGGGGTTTTAAGACTGGTTTTAAAAGTGGACAGTGACGTGGCCTTTCTGAGGTGCAGAGGCAGTTTGTTCCAGAGGGTCCGAGTGACTACAGAGAATACTCGGTCCCCATGGAGCTTGCGCTTGGCCTGAGGAACCTCCAGTAGCAGCTGGTCAGCTGACCTGACAGAGTGGCCACAGGTGTATCAGTGCAGCAGCTCCGATAAGGATTTAAAAACAAATAAAATAATTTTTAAATGAACTCTCAAATGCACCGGCAGCCAGTGGAGTGACGCCAGGATAGGTGTGATATGTGTTCCGTTTTGCGTACTCCAGTTAAAAGTCGAGCAGCAGCATTCTGAACATTGAGGCCGTTTTCTGCTGCTAACTTGGAACAGGCTTTAGAATCTAAACAATTGGACAAAATACCTTCTTTGAAATAACAATTATACATCTGTTAAAAAAAATAAAATTGTAAGTTTGTCTTCATTGGAAATTTGACTTTCATTAAGACATACATGAGTTGAACATACAACATGGTACTGTAACTTCAGGGAATAAGAAAATATTCTGTGACCACATAAAATTTCATTTAATGTTGAGTAGTTTACATTAAAAGACAAACTAAAAAAGCTTTCAGAATGGGTGACTTCTGTGTTGGAGGTTTCTGTTGACTTACTCTTTTGTCCATTGTCTGTTTGTCTTTATCAGCGCAGTACCAATCACAGAATTTCACTGAAAATCATCAGTTTATCATCTAATTTAATTCACAGAAGAGAAACACGTGATCAGAACGACTGATCCTCCACATTAGCTACAAGAGTTATAGATCAGATCCTTGAAAAATCCTATTGATTATTGTCATTTCACACAATTAGGATTCTTCACCTTTAGAGTAATGTTTTATTTACCATAGTGTACTCTTCAGGTTTTTTTCTGACACATAAAAACTGTTCGGTTTTCAGTGAAAACATCACTTTCTAGAGGAGATAAAGCTCCTGTTTGAGCTTCCGTTTTTACTAATCTCTACCACTGAGCTTCAATAACTCAATAAGTCTGCCTCTGCCTGGTCATGTGACCGCTTCTCCGGGTTTACATGCCTATAATAGCAGTGGCGCTGGCAGAGTTTTCCAGCAGTTGGAATGTAATGACACCATAAACACAGTGGTTGAAGGTGAAGGTGTTGGTTTATTAATGGATGGAGCTGCTGGCAGAGCCTTATATAGACTGACTCATCAGGCCTATACATACGTTACTTTTATTGGGATTACATGAACTGGATCTGAACCAGGCAACCAGCCAACATCAGACCAGCAGCCACAAACAACAATGCCAACTCTGAAATGGGCTTTGCCTCCAGTTTTCTGTGTCACTTTGAACTCAGCATTGAGTCAACCAAAGTTGAGAGAGAAACAGACACAACTTCTTGTCATTACACCAAAGATCTAAAACAGTTGAGAAGCAGGTTAAGGATGTACATCAGGACAATGAAACTACACCAATCAAACATCTACCGTCTTGTTTGTACTTTGCCCCTGAGTAATATGCTTTTTTTGCCGGACGACAATAAACTGTAATTGTACATCCACTACAGTAGGTGACAGTGGTGCTTTCATGGTCTGCGCGTGCGCAGGGCGTATTAGTTCTATGATCTAGGTGCTTTTTGCACCAGTTACACATATTTGACCAAGACGAAAAGAAAGATGAAGAGAAGAGTGAGTGAGATATCTGCTTGCATGTTTCATGCCACAATACACCGCACAAATACGAGAAGGCAGTTTTAACTGTTTTCATCCCACATGCACCAACCAGTCCAGGCTCTATATCAGCAAAACAGGCAGCTGAGTCATGGAGATGGTGTGAAAAATTCCTTCTAGCTAAATCAAATCAAATCAAGGTTTATTTATATAGCGCCAAGTCACAACAGTTATCTCACAGCAATTTACATATATAGTTGGTCTAACCAGACTCTTGGATTATTTGTAATAGAAACCCAACAGAATCCCCCAGGACTAAGCACATTGGTGACAGTGGTAAGGAAAATTTTCAATTTCAAAGCAAGAGAAAGAGAGAGAGGGGAAAAGAACGAACGGGAGGGGTGAATACTTAACTATACCCACCAACAAATACAACTTGAGCTATTGAATTATAGTGGAACCATTACGCTGAATCTTTCTTTTAATGTTCAGTTTAGTAGTTATAACAATGTGCATGGTCACATGATTTGAACTAAAACAACATTGCTCGTGTGACTTGACATAATTTGTCCTCATAACAAACACATTGCAACTCACTATACTTGGGGTCACTGTGACTGCCATGAGAAACAAGGACCGACCAGAGGGCTTTGGGTCTAAAATGTTGGCACTGGACAGCCAGATAAATTAAATGAAGACATTAGACCCAAACTACACTGATAAGCCAAGTGGGTGTTTTTTGGGGGAAATTGTGGTAAATATTGACAACAATCCCACTTTGTGAATGCTACTTCAGTAAAACCAGCTAGCATGTTAGCATCACAGAAGGTGACCTACCTGAAAAAATCCACATCATAGCAGAAGGCTCTTATTACATACATTATACTATGTATAGCTGCAGCGGTGTGCATAAGAGAAAACAACTGAGAAGAACTGTTTTAATGTATGGCATAATTTTATGATGAAATTGAATGCAGACTCAAGTTTCCTCCGTTGCATGATGGGAAATGAAAGATGAAGTGTTTTGGAGTTGGCCTCATTCTGGAAAAAGAATGTCATATTTACATTCAGAGTTTTTAAGTTTTCCTTCTCCAATATCTGTTTTTTTGCTTTGTTTTTGGCGTTGATTGATGCTTTTGTTTTCTTTCTGCATTTCGTGTGGGTTTCTCCTGGTTTTCTTGGGTTTCTTTGGCTGCCGTCGTAGCTGACCTGTCAGCTTCTCTCCTCTCTCCTGCCTTTGCTGGCGGTCTTTAGTCTCAGTGGTTCCTTGTGCTACTGCTGTTGTATCAAGCAGATAAACATCTGGCGGCCGCCGTGTTGGTCTCTTCCTTTTTAGGGCAGGCGTCATGAAGTAGCGTGGCGATCCTGGTCATTGTCAGCAGCTGCTCTGCTGCTCCAGGCCCATAAAGCAGATGGATGAGAGCAGCCTGTTCACATCAGGTCTCGGAGCCAGCAATGGGGGAGTTTGCCCTTGTTTTTGGGGCTTCCTCTGAACCCGCTGCCACTGCCTTGTACAGTTAGACAACATGACAGGTCCTAATCACTCTCACATCCTATCCCATTACAACTTTCTAGCCACTCCAGATCATTTCATCTTCTTTCTCTGACATTGTTAAACTCCTTTTATCACAGGCAGCATCATGATTTTCATTAACTTAAAGGTTAGCGCCATGGACACAAGGTTTGAGGTTTAGACAGTGGTTCTTAATGACTCGGGTGGTTAAATAAAGATGAAAATAAAATTAAAATCCATTCTAGTCATCCATTTGTGACTGAATAAGGCAGTAGGATAAAAAATACTCTATGCACTAATAAACTGAACTTCAATAGAAAACAATAACAGACTAAGTATAAACTAGACATTGAGAGACAATGCCCCTTAACGAAACTGACAATTCTGAACACACTAAGAAACTAATCAATCAATAGTTTAACCCTTAAAACATCCCCAGGGTGTGGATTTGTGCCCCTCCTCTATAAATGTGAAGTTTTTTGTGGTTTAAGTGTTAATTCTGTTAACCCACAAGGACAAAGTCTGACATTTGTGGCAGTTCTGTATTTGTGCTGTGTTTTTCATTTTTCCTCCACTGTGTTTACTGGCTCCATCCTAATGCCTTTCACCTATATCTCCATTCCCTCTGTATTCAAACCCTCCCTATTTCCCCACATCTCTGCTAGGTTGTCTTTCTAACATTGTGTTCAAGCATTCCAGAATTTGTCTCCGATTGCCGTCTGTGTTCCACACATATTTGTGTTTCTTGACTTGATTTTTGTTTGTTCCCTATCTGTCTTGTTGCCTGTTCGGACTGCTTTATGGATTAATTACTCTTGCTACGCCTTGGATTAAAGAGTTTGTTTTATGGGCACTGTACTCCAATTTGGATTCTCTTCCTCACACACTAGCCCCTTACATCATCATATTCAAATGAACACAGTGATGCGTTTATGTATTTACATCATTTTAAATCCTTTTTAAGTATGTTTTTACTCTCTTTTCTTGTCTTTAAGTTTCAATTTTAGGCGTTTCATCCCAGTTTTGGGGGGATTTTTTTTGCTATTATTATACCTATATACCTTATTGTACCTATTATATATCTTCATTATGTCAATCATATATTTCTGTTTATCACCAGGTAGTGGTTGTGTTTTGTTTTCATGCCTCGTTCAATAACCGATTATTGTAACTGATAATGGCCCCTTGTGGAGGTTTACGGTTAAGTTCATCAGGTCTGAAGCTCTGGTTCATTCCATATGATGGAAAATATGAGCAGTAACCTCCATATCCATCAGTCTGCTCCAATTGATAAAACATGGAGTAACTAGAGGACAGATCATCCAATTAGAGCATTTGTTGCCGGAAGCACAAAGAAACCTCCAACACTGAGGGCAGATGAGGACCAACTTCCCATCATCGAACAGAGTCAGTCAGACTGGTCTGTACCTCCAACTGCAGACTCATTCTCTTTTATTTTATTAGGTTTTTTTTAGCTTTTGTTGAAATTTGCTGTTTCAGTTTGATGTACATTGTGTATCAAAAGGAAAATGTGAAGTTCTGTGATTGGATGTCTGTTGCCGATGTCCAGTCCTTAACCTTTGGTTCTTTGCTTAAATGTGGTCAGTTTTCATAGTTCGTCTTGTTTTCCGTCCCGTCATGCCTCAGATTCCTGTCCCTTTCTCTATCTTATTATTTTTCTTTTTCAGCAAAACTATTCAGATCAATATAATCGATGATGAGGAATACGAGAAAAACAAGAATTTCTTCCTGGAGATTGGAGAGCCTCAGCTTCTGGAGATGAGTGAGAAGAAAGGTGGGGGTCACCTCTCACCTGTAGCCCCACCTCCTAATGCCCTCCGTGACCTTTGACCCCTGTTAACCCAAACTCACTGACATTGAGGAAAAAGGATGATATAAAACATCAGTTAAAGTCACAATGTATGAATACCAAATGAAATCCACAGAGGCAGGTTATGGATTATTGACATTCTCATTTAAGTATAGACAAAGGATAAAAGGAAATGAACACTTTATCATTGACTGCATCATCTTCATCCTGATAAACTGAGAAATAGATCAAATAAAGGATATGCAAATTTATTTTATCTTCCATCTGGACGAATATCATGATTATTGAAAATAAATCATTCTAATTCACCAACTCTTAATCAACAGTAAATCATTACTGAAGCAGTGACAAACAAGAATTGTGTATTATAATTTAATGAAAATAATTTTAAATAACTTCAGTAAAATGTTAACAATAAGGGACAGAACCGAACTGTCAGAAGGAAATGAGTCACATCCTTTCCCAAAGTGTTTTTCCTTATTGTGACTTTAATGTTGTTCATCGGACCATCAGACTCATGAGGAAATCATCCCTTGTCAGTCCTGTCAAAAACCATCCATCACTGTACTAGTGCATGACCTCTTCCCTCTTACCCCTCCATCCCCACCCCCACCCCACTGTGTTTTGTCCACAGGAAGACCATAGCTGTTAGAATAACTGACGGTGAGCAGTATGATAAGCAGGCGACCTTCTACATAGAACTGCAGGAGCCATACTGGAAGAGGAGTAGATGGACAGGTGCTGATCCCAGTCTGGCTCTGGTCACTTTATTGTCGCTCTGTCGCCTCTTCTTTTAAATACTTTCAGCTGCAGATGCCCAGTCGGCTCTAATTGTTCAGATTGGTCAATACCATTTGAACTGATGGGATAAGGATACACTGATCAGGACTCATCATTGAATGATCAGGGTTGATTATAGACTGATCAAGACTGGTTACAAAGCGGTTAAGAGTGGTCACCACTAATTACAACGTCATCAAAATTAGTTAAACGGTTAATGACTGGCTAGGACTATTTATACACCAGTGGTTACAGACTTCTTAGGAGTGGTCAGTGCTCGTTACAGATTAGGACTGGTTACAGATGGGTTAGTGCTGGTTCCAGACAGGTAAAAGACTGATCAGGGACTTTTAAAAACATTATTAAAATCAGACAGTTGATGGTAGAAGTGGACAGTTGTCAGAGTCATGTAGATAGATGGTGTTATCCATTAATATTATGAGTATTACAATCAGTGGAGTCTCATATTTTACATTATGTTTGTCTGAGTTCCAATCCATCACTCACAGTTCAACGTCCAGATTCTACATAACTGGATAGAAATATGAAGTAACTTATTTTATTTGTATCATTACAGTATATTTATTATGTTTACTAATTATATCAACAACCACATGATTTTAACGAGAACTGAACAGGGACTGACAGAGGAAAAGTGTGGACAGACGTGGATAGATGTGGACAGATGAGGAGACATGTGGACAGGAGTTGTTTTGTTATATTCCCTCATTAACCCGTTTATATTAAACTGTGCGTTTCATTGGACTCAACGCATTAACATTTAACTCATAAAATGCCTGCTGTGAACAGAATCAGCCTCATTTTGTTAGTCTGTGTTCAGCTTTTGAAGAGCCGTAAAAATGTCCTGTCAGTGAATGCACCTCTTTTCTTCTTACTCTTCTCTTCAGCTGTGTTGCTGCAGGAAGTTGGTAAGCTCAGACTTGTTTCTCCTCTTTATTCTCTTCTTGCCCACTGCTTCCTAATGTTTGTTTCCTTCACACATACTCACAAAAAACAGCTGATGGTCATTCTGACTCTGGGTTTCATATCTTTCAGGTGGATTCATTAAAACAGGTATGAAGTTCCTCATTTTCTTAATCATCAGTGATGTATTAAATGAATATGTTCATTAATTTGACATTACTTTCTGTTTTCTGTACACCTGTCAGATAAACACCTGTTTGGTAAGACACCTCTGACTGTTGTAGATGTTTACTTTAAGAAAAAAAACACTTAAAGTAAAAAACATCGCAGTAAAACCCCTAACACACAACCACTGTGACTCCACGCACCTAAACCCAGAATGCATATGTCCATCTGTTAATCTCCTTATCTGTTTGTTCAGTTATCTGTCTGTCTGTTGGTTAAATCTCTCTGGAAACAATATATCTGTTGAATTAATACAAGAAAACAGAAATGAAAAAGAGTAATGAAACACCATGGGCCAAGGGCTTCAAAAACTAATGATGAACAAAAACTTTGACAAACGGGATCAGAAATGATGATAAAATAGTATTATATCTAAAATCCACACCAAGTCCAGTTTAAAGCCCAAGCAAACTACATGGCAGTATTTGTGTCCATCAGCTCCTCAATCATCTGCTCAGGTCAGATGTTACAGGACAAAAAAACTACATTGAACTGGAAGAATCTGAAACACTGTATGCAACTCATACAGCATTTATCATGTAAATAAGATGAAATCTGAAATTTCGCTGGGAGTGTTAGAAACCTCAGTGAAAGTCTATTCACATTTGGATGGAAACTAAAGTACTGCAGGGGTATGTCATATTATACTGCAACTTTACTGTTATTTTACTACTTTATCTTTTGCACTTTACAGATACTGACGACTCTTATACCGATCTAAAGTATATCTCATTGCACCTGGTTGTTTGTTTATATGTATATAAGTATGTCTCTTTTTTTTTGTTTTTTTGTGATTCTTCATTGTTTGCTGCTCCACATGCCCAAAAATTACCCTTCGGGATGAATAAAGTCTTTTGAATAAAATAGAATTGAATGCTTATGTACCACACACAAAAAAATTTTTAATCTAGAATCAACGTACAGAGCATCAAAAAGGACTGATTTTTCATAGATGCAATTATTTTCAGCTTCAACAAGCTTTGTTTCTCTGTTTTTCATATATAAGACTCCACTTAAAGTAAGACAGGGGAAAGGCTGGACCTCAAAAGTCTCGTGAAAATGAATTCCTGTTCTGTTTTATGTTACATTTTAACGGTTGTCACTGTGGCCCAAAACTTCAGTATGACTTTTTAATCACCTGTTGATCTCTTCAGGTAAAGATGTGTACAGGAAGGTCCAAGGACGAGAGCAACCCGCCCCTTCAGCAGTCATCACCATCACAGGTGCGCCCACAGATCCAGAACCCTTCTTCCACTTTCACCCTGTGAATGGGTATACCCCTGTTAAAACAGCTCTATGAAAGGATTCACCACAAATAGAAGTCAAATAATTGCATAAATTAGGTAATACTTCAATAACAGATACTGAACTAACTGTTAGGAACGTGCACAAAGAACTGATCCAGATGCAGATTATCCTTGTTACAAAAAAAAAAAATTTGTTTGTTCAGATTGAACATGCAAGGTTTACTCTTAATCAGGTGTCTATCACACTCATATTGTAGAACAAAAAACGCCGGAGAAAAAAAGCACTCGGGAATGTCAATACTTTTAACATTAACCAAAAATGCCCACCATGGGGAGAATCAAAGTTATAAAGCAAAATCAAAATCACTCCAATGGAGGAAAAAAAAACCAAAGCAGGTCCTCAGAGAAAGTAAATCAACCTATAATCGCTCTACTGAGGAAAAACACACTAGAAAACAGACTAGAAAACAAGACTAGATCAGACTAGAGAACAAGGCTAGATCAAGACAAGGTACACTATACTAATGTTTACTCACTCAAGGTTTCCAACAAGACTCAGAAAGGACAGGAACGACAATGTTTGCACAAGTAACACATGCAACAGACTGGCGAGAGACAAAGGAAAGCACCCTGACATATACAGGGGAGAAGTCAGGCAGGTGACATGCATTGGGGAAATTGCTGATGAGAAACAGGTGGGCAGGGTGGTTGGAAGTAAAACTAACACACATGAGGAAGACCCACACAGGACAGAACAGGAAATGACAAATTAAGACAGGAAGAACACAAACCCAGCTTGACTAAATGACATTCTAACACTAACCTTTAAAGGTAAATTGACTATAAACCCTTAAGAAACAAACACTAATCCATTTTAATAGAAATACATGCAAAATAAAGTTAAAATCATGCGATCACCTCTCTGGCAAAAGTGGGTTTTACCTGGATTCCTCTGGTCCCTCTTTGGGTTATTGAAAGCGATGGTCCAGGTCCACTTCCGATAGCTTCATTGGTTTAGCACAGCTGTTTCCTTAAGACAGTGTTTCTCTAATGGTGGTTTGGCACGCCCCACCATTTGAGAAACGCCCTCCCTGCGATGCACAACATGAGCTATAACTACATAAGACTTACGGGGTTGTCTTATGTTTTCTTCTTCCTAGCAGGCGTAAAAGAAAATAATTAAGAAGCAATGAATGAATGAATGAATAGCTTAATGGATAGCTGTAAACACAGGGTGATATTTGATGGCCTAAAAGAAAGTCTAATGGGTAAACATAACTCAACAATAGTTAATTCAAGTGATTGAAGGTTACTATTTTCATTCTTTGAACTTTTCCCAATGGCAATAAAAGAAGTCTACCAGCAACATCGTGAATCACTGTAGCCCCACCCCACAGCCAATCAACCTTTCAAGAAGTTGACGTTAGTCATTATTGACTAATGAAAATAGGATGAAGAACTGCAATGATACCTCAGTGACTGAGGTAAACACATCAAGTTTATCACTTATCATTGATGAAGATTACGATTACACATTAAAGATCAATTTCCTTTTCTCAATTGGATGATTTCGATTACTCTAATCTGAAAAATTCAGATTCCTGTCAAGCAGTTTGACCTTTATCCATCCGGTTCATCTGTCCACTCCTCCACCCATCCCATCATCATTCTGTTCAGGACATGTTTTTCGGACTTATCAGAATATCCACTGACTAACCAAATATGCGAATCACATTAAAGACTCCCATAGCGGATCAGTCGAGGCCCGGGTTAACAACGGCCGCCATCGGTGCTGTTGACCTACAGGGTGCCGGTGGAAATTGGACTACTGTTGGTCAAAGAACAAGAGGAGGAAGGCGTGTGGGTAGGAAGAGAGAGAAGAGGAAACCTAAGAGGTCTGAGAGTAGGGACTCTGAATGTTGGAACTAGGACAGGAAAAGGTAGAGAGTTGGTGGACATGATGCAGAGGAGAAAGGTAGACATACTGTGTTTCCAGGAGACCAGGTGGAAAGGTAGCAAGGCTAGATGTTTAGGAGCAGGGTTCAAGCTGTTCTATCATGGGGTAGACACGAAGAGAAATGGAGTAGGAGTTATCTTGAAGGAGGAGCTTGTTAGGAATATCCTGGAGGTTAAAAGAGTGTCAAATAGAGTGATGAGCCTAAAGCTTGAAATTGAAGGGGTGATGTTCAACGTGGTTAGTGGGTATGCTCCGCAGGTAGGATGTGAGGTAGAGGAGAAGGAGAAATTCTGGTTGGACCTTGATGAAGCAATACTGAACATCACCAGAAGTTTGAGAGTTGTGATCGGTGCAGACTTGAATGGATATGTTAGTGCAGGAAACAGAGGTGATGAGGAGGTGATGGGCAGGTTTGGCATCCAGGAGAGGAATGCAGAGGGACAGATGGTGGTTGACTTTGCGAAAAGGATGGAAATGGCTGTAGTGAATAAATTTTTCCAGAAGAGGCAGGAACATAGGGTGACCTATAAGATTGGAGGTATAGGAGCACACAGGTAGACAACATCATGTGTAGACGGTGTAATCTAAAGGAAGTTAGCCACTGCAAATGCATGGTAGGTGAGAGTGTAGCCAGACAGCATAGGATGGTGGTGTGTAAGATGACTCAGATGGTGAGGAAGTTGAAGAGGACAAAGGCAGAACAGAGAACAAAATGGTGGAAGCTAAAATGGAAGTGTTGCAAGACTTTTAGGAAGGAGTTGAAACAGGCACCGGGTGGTCAGGAGGTGCTTCCAGATGACTGGACAACTACAGCTAATGTGATCAGGGAGACAGGTAGGGGAGTACACGGGGTGTCATTTGGAAGGAAAATAGACAAGGAGACTTGGTGGTGGAATGAGGAGGTGCACAAGTATATACAGAGAAAGAGGTTAGCTAAGAAGAAGTGCGATACTGAGAGGACTGTATAGAGTAGACAGGAGTACAGGGAGATGCAGCGTAAGGTCAAAGTAGAGGAGGCAAAGGCAAAACAAGTGGCTTACGACAACCTGTATTACAGGTTGGACAGTAAGGAGGGAGAGAAAGATTTATGTTGGCAAGGCAGAGAGACAGAGATGGGAAGGACGTGCAGCAGGTTTGGGTCATTAAGGATAGGGACGGAACCATATTGGCGGGTGCCAGTTCTGTGATGGGAAGATGGAAAGAGTATTTTGAAGAGTTGATGAATGAGGAAAATGAGAGGGAACGAAGAGTAGAAGAGGTGAACGTTGTGGACCAGGAAGTACCCAAGATTAACAAAGATGAAGTGAGGGGGGCACTGAAGAGGATGAAGAATGAGAAGGCACTCGGTCCTGATGATATACCTGTGGAGGTGTGGAAGTGTCTAAGAGAGATAGCAATAGAGTTTTTGACGGGGGCGTTCAACAGGATCTTAGATGGAGAGAAAATGCCTGGGGAATGGAGGAGAAATGTGCTGGTGCCCATTTTAAAGAAGAAGGGAGATGTACAGAGTTACAGTAACTACAGAGGAATAAAACTGATGAGCCATTCAATGAAGTTATGGGAAAGAGTAGTCGAAGCTAGACTACCCGGATAGCAAAAATCATGCGAAGTTAGCATCTGTGAACAGCAGTATGGTTTAATGCCAAGAAAGAGTACTACAGATGCAGTATTTGCTCTGAGGATGTTGATAGAGAAGTACAGAAAAGGTCAGAGGGAGCTGCATTGTGTTTTTGTAGATCTGGAGAAAGCTTATGACATGGTGCCCATAGAGGAAATGTGGTATTATATGAGGAAGTCTGGAGTGACAGAGAAGTATGTTAGAGTGGTGCAGGGCATGTATGAGGACTGTAAGACAGTGGTCAGGTGTGCTGTAGGTGTTACAGAGGAGTTCAAGGTAGAGGTGGGACTGC
>JAPTHA010000001.1:24786836-24800916 GCA_029814585.1 Gymnapogon annona
TTTTGTACTTTTGTACTTTTGTAATTCTAGGAATGACTGTATGTAACTGACTCATCCTCTAAATAAATAAAGAATTGGAAGAAAAAAAAAAAATGAAAATCACGTGAAAGTGGAAAGTGTACAGGTCTAATGTGATGTGGTGGAGGAAGGCCCAAAGCTGATTGACAGTTACCTGGTTGAGGGGGAGGGGGGAGGGGTGGAGCTAATGCTGATTGGTGCTCCAGCCTGGGAGGGTGGAGATCCCATCATGACATCATCAGAGTCCACTGGACAGACACAGAAATGTCAGAAATTCCAGCTAAACAAAAGGTGTTGGCCTTGAGAGCTGAGTCTGACCTACCCGAGGTGGACCGGACGTTCTGCTCCTCCACACCGACCTTCACCGACTGAGAGAAAACAGAACAAAAAACATCTGACTAGACTGTCCTCAGATGAAAAATGACTAAAAACTGAGATTCAGTTCTATTCATCTACAAATGAATCAAGAAACCTAGAACAGAAAAGTCCAAGTCTTCAAGATCACAAGTGATAACAAACCTAAAGGAAAAGGTTCCTGATGATGAATCAATTATTTTTCAGCAGAACATGAACTAATTTGAACTAATTTAAACTAATGGGATTAAAATGTTCTTGATTGAGTTTTCAGTTTGCATTTAATGTACTTGTAAAAAAAAAGATACGATGAAAAACATTACTACAGACTTACCATAAAGATGGAAGGTGTGCAACATTAAATAAAAATCACTGTAGTAAAGGTTCAAGAAGATTAATCTTACCCCGATGAATGGAACAAACTTCTGGTAAGAGTCGTCGTCAAGGCTGAGGACAAACAGTCACATGTTAGCTGAAGTTGGAGTTTTACTGGGGAATCTGCTGAAGTGAAACATAAGGCACCTCCTGTGTTTGCAGGTCAACATGGCCTCTGAGATTGGACACATGTGAGACACACAAGCTCCGCCTATGTACTGCGACACACGGCTTGCCACACCCACCGTATCTAGATCAGACAGGACCTCAGTTGTCAACACAGTAAGGATGCACACACAGGATGCTCTGATTGGTCCACAGGTGAGTCTGCTTACCAAAATACCATCTCAAAACAGAACAATTGATGTCCATCGACCACAAAACACCAAATATTAACATTTCACATTATTTGTACTTTTATTTTTTTATCACTATTATTATTTTAAATTTGTAGTTCCCTTTACCTATCTCTTTTTATAGTTATGATTGTTTTTTATAGTTTTCTTTTCCTTTTGTCTTCTAATTCTTCTTATATTCAACCAAATGATGTTGTGCTGATATTGAAACTTTAATTTCCTGAGGGATCAGGAAGTTTTATATGATATAAAGTGATCTAAATTCCTATTTTTGTGGGAGCAGCAAAGGATTATCAGAGCTCATCGTATCTTTCCTTGTTTCTTCTGCCTGTGTTTTACTGTGTCCACCTTTTTTTACTTTATTAATTTTATTATTATTTATTATTTTATTAAAAAACAATGTGGATTTAGTTTTACCTGAAAAAAAAAATTATTCTTGGGAAACTTTACTAATTACCCTGGGTTTACTTACATCAAATCATATTATTTTATGCCTAGTTTATCACCTAGATCTACTTATTTAATTAAATGAGTCATTAGTGAAACTCCTCCATTTTCAAATATTAACATATTAGACATATGGTCGGTCTGTTGCATGTGTTTTACCCAGAGGAGGGGGTTCCAGGCGTCCAAACAGTTCCCTCCAGCCACTGTCCATGAACAGACTGTTGAATTTACTGTCCAGCATTGCCAGGTACTTTGCCAGTGGGTGGAACCCTGGTTAAGTGGTAAGACACGTGGAGCATCATGGGAATGTTTGCGGTAAGTTGTAATGTTCATAGAGGTTATGAACGTACCGACAGGGAGGATCAGAAAACGCATATAGCTCAGCCAATCAAGCGTCTTGCTGGCCAGCTGTTCCACAAAGCAGCCGAGGATGATGTTCAGGTAGCTTTGGTCTCCGCCCACCACCACTTTCACCGGGGGCAGAGTCTGAGAGTTGCAGTTACAGCTGGAACACATAGGTGTGCTGGAATGTGAGTCCATCAGAGGCAGGGTTAGGTAAAGAGGTGAATAAATCCAATGACTCTTACAATCTCTGGATGCGGCTGATGACAGCGCTGAAGGCGGCATGGACGTCGGCCACCGAGACAGTGCACACGATTGGCTGATCAAACAGAAGCTCTGACATGTACTGAAGGGGGCGGAGTTTAGACACAACACACGGGAAGATGGAGAGGTGTCAGTAACAGATGTAATGTAGAAGAGATAAGGCTGAACGGTCGTGGCATGATTCAGTAGAAAGACAGAAAGAGGACCAGACAAACTGATGGACAGACCTGACCCTGCCAGTCCGTAGTGTTGATGAGAATCACAGACTCTGGGATCTGATCATCTGAGAACAGGATATGATTCAGCTGATCCAGGACAGACTTCCTGGCAGCCTGCAGATAAAGAAACATACGATAAGATAAGATAATACAAGACAAGATAGGACTTTATCCCTCTAGAGGGAAATTTGTAAAGGATAAAGCAGGTTTGGAAGATGAATGAATGTATGCATAATAATCATATAATGTAATAGAATAAACATCTGAAGGTTAAAGGTCAACACTTTTAGGTTTTTAAAATTGAACTAGTTGAACTTGTTTTGTAGGAGTCCTTCTAACAGTAGTGTAGATTTGTCCCAGTTAAGCGTAATTACATTAATACCGGCTGTTCATTTTCGAATACTTCTAGTTCAGTTTGTTCTACAGTCATGTGTTTACCCCTATTTACGCCCTTGCCCCCGCCCTCCCAAAGCTCCTTTCACCCTCTCTCTTTTTCTCCTGCTTTACCCTCTCTTTAACCCAAACTCATGATGTCTCTGTATATTACTATATAACAATAAGTTTATAACTATAGAACTGTATAACTATAGAACTGTGTATTACTATATATCTGACGATGTCTCTGTCACATCTGCCTCTAGATGATGGGGTTTTGGTTTGTTTCCCGCGTCTGTGATTGTCTGTCTCCACCCCGATTGTGTCCACCTGTGTCTAGTATGGTTCCCCTCCTCCCGTGTATTTAAACCCCTAGTTTTGTTTTCCCCAGTCGCTAGTTCGTATTGATCCGTCCCGTCAGTCATACCTACCCGCATATGTTTTTTGGACTTGAATATCTGGATTTGGACCTCGCTCGTTTTTTGACACCCTGTTCTCGTTTACCCCTGTATGCACCTTTGCCTCCTGACTGTCGCCTTTTGGATTATTAGACCCCGGACCGGATTTTGGACACTTCTTCAGCTTACGCCTCACGGATACCTTTGTCCCGTGGACGGACCCCTTGGACCCCGGACACTGGGACTGATCGCGACCCTGGCTCTCTCTGGACCCCCTCTCGGTACCGTAGCCCTGATCTTCGCCTCCGTCTGACCCCTTCGCCTCACCGTCCCGTACCCGGACCCTTTCCCCTCACCCGTACACCTTCGTCACCGTCCCGTACCCGGATCCTTTTCCCCGCAATCCCAATCGCCTTCGCCTTTTTCTAAATAAACTGTTTAAAACTCATCCGAACTAGACCTCTGCTTTGGGATCCTCTTTTCACTCGCAAACCCTGAACCTTGACAGTCTCTTTAGTGATCTCTACTGTTGCACTCATTCTGTTCTTTTCTTTCTTTATTTGTATTTATATATCGATATTATTAGGAATCGGTCTTATTTTTCATCATATTTGCAGTATCTCTCTGTGTGTGTCTTGCGTGTCTTCAGGTGTCCACCTATGTCTAGGTGGACACCTAGGCAGAGGTCCACCTCTGAAGAAGACGGAAGTACACGTCGAAACATGTCAGGTAAAACAAACTTACCTTTGTGTCTGATATAAAAGAACCTAAAAAACTTTATATGTGCTGCTGTAACCTGAAATTTCCCCATAGGGGACTAATAAAGGTATCTAATCTAATCTAACTGCTCAAGGCAGACGCCCATCCTCCAGGGATCTGCTCCAGGTTTCTGTCTGTTACAAGACTGTCACCAAGTTATTTCTATAAAATTGAGAGCCTGGTTTAGACCAGCAATATATATAAAGTCCCTTGAGATAGCAGAAGTTATTTCAAGGGACATAAAGAATTACTAATACAAATTAATTTCATTTGTATTAGTAGTAGGGTTAGGGTTACAAATCGAAAATCATCTGGATTTGTATTTACATCCTCATTCCTCATACCACAGGTTCATTTAGTGAGTCCCACCTGCAGTGGCATCCGGTAGTCACATGACGTCTCACTATCCACACTGCTCATCCGGTCGGTGCTTTTTGAGTTCTGTCTGTCCTTCATGGAGATGCTCCACTGATGGCGAGAAAATGAAGCCGTGGTTCGACTGCAGAGACACAACACTGTACTGGAAATGACACTTAAACCAACACATCAGAACTCTGATCTCCAATCATTTCAGGATTTGCTACTCGGCTGTTGTCCAACAGTTTTATCAGGTTTCTTAAGAAATCACAATATATGATATATATGCATATTAGTGAGCCTTTAACAAAATATCATTGCACAATGTCTAACCTTTAATTAACACCTCATCTGATATCAATGATGTACATTTCACATCAATCATACCTTAAAAAAGCTAAATAAAACTCAGACTAATTGTATAACTAAAGAAAACCTCAGTTAAACCAACTCTATTATGTACCTTGGTGACATGTTGGTCAGAGACTCAGTTTTATGGAGTTTGGCAGCAGATCCAGCATCTGTTGCCATGGAAACATCCTCCTCCACATCCTATGGACAAAATACAGGACAATGAGACATGAAACAGCGAGAAAGCAGACAGTTCTGTGACTCTGAACAAGACCCACCCCAGGACCAGACTCCTCTCCTCTGGACTCATCTGGGGATCGGGGGCCCAGGGCCCCCGAGGACAGCGACTCTGCTGCCTGGTAACAACCAACACACAGCAGTTAGACAACAGCACCAGCAGGGGGTGGCAGAGGACCAGCCCTACACCTGAGACACACAAGGTTTGAATAAAATGCTTCTGCACAACACAGAGCCTTTAATGAACGTCGCTGGGTACACTTGGGTTTTCAGAACATGGTCGAGTTGTGTATTCTGGTGGACGGAGTCGAACTCACCACTGAGGGTTTTGGGTGGAGTCGAGTCTTCTGGCTGTGATCACTGCAGAGCTCAGTCTGAGAACTGGACTGAGAAATTCCTTCAAAAAACGGCCTGAAACCAGAACCAAAACCCAGGAGTCTCATGATGAATGAATGAATGACTGGATGATACCACCATGATATCACCACCATCCACCATAATTTATTCACTGATTTCAGTGCCACATATTCATCTGTTGTGTTTTATCAAATGTTTCCTCCAATATGTGTTTTAATCTGTGATGAACAAATGAAATGGGTGCCATTTTATTCTTAAAGTAAAGATTTATCTGTTAATGGTTATAAATAGGAACAAAAACTAAAAGAAACATGTCAACCGAGATTCTGTGGTGGCTGAACCTCCTTCACCCTGTGTTTCTGACCGGAGCTTGGGTTTGGGCGTGCTGATGATGCTGTCGTTGTCATCCAGCTCAGGTCCACTGTCACTTGGGTTGTAGACCTCCAGACTGTCATACAGAAGGTCCAGGTCCTCCTCTGCCTCCTGACCCCGACACACTGGATCTGAGTCTAGAACCTGCAGGTTATTGGTTGATCAGTTAATCAATTTCAGTGATCAAAGCTAAAATATCTGTTTTCTGTTAGATCAAACAAACCTCATCCGAGACTTTGAACCTCTTTAACAGAGCCACAAACTTCTGCTTGAAGTTTGACTGTTGAGAAGAAAAACAGAAGAACACAGTAATAATTATACGATATGATGAATTACTGCATGATTATGTTCCTGAGGATCTGATTGGTTGTCACCTGAGTTAGTGATGTGGTTTGGATCACTTTCCGTTCAGACTTCTTCATTTTTGTTTGGATTTCATCATCATCATCATCGTCAAACATGTCCTGAGACAAAAAATAAACAGCGTTAAAACTGGTATTACTGTGACGAAAGGGGGAGTGCACAGGTTATATTCACATTGGTAGCTTTAAACTAAAATATCCTTAAAAAAAAACTAAGATTTCAAAAGTTCTACATTTCAACCTATGGCAGGATTTTGTTAAACATTTGCTTACACAGCCTGTTCATATGCAAGATATAATACTAAATGCTAAATCTCAATGTCAATAAATATAACATACAATACACCAACACATCCAGAAAATCTATAAATAAACACATTTACAGTGTTTACATGTAAATATATGTATGTACCGGTAAAAATATGTCTACATATGCTACATATGCATGCATGTGGAAAATACTTCCTTATATTCCTGATAATTGACAGCCTTTCAAAGGATAAGACCCTACTGATGAAACTGGACTCAGATCATGTTCAACGACAAACAGTTAATTCATTTTAATAATCTCTGGTTCTTAACATGAGAATAATCATGTTCTAGGTTAAATATCACATGCTGATGTCATTATTCAGCAATGGAATTTGTTCTATTGTTGTTGTATTAAACTCTGTGGGTTTATATTAGCAATCTACTTTTGCACAGCATTTAACATGATATAACAAAGCTTTTGTGTAGCTTTTTGTCTGAACACCTGCATCTACTGGCACACCAACTTTTTTTTCTTTTTTTTTTTGACAAATGTGAATCCTTTCATAAATTGAAGGTCACGTGGTCACATGTGAGTCACAGTAGTTGCCATAACCACATAAACATATATATTATCAGGGCCATACTAAAATGAGCAAATATCAAAATAGAAGCTCCCAAGAGTTTAATGACCTGAGTGTGAACTGCGTCGTCACTTCCTTCCTGGCCAGATGAAAAACTGTCATCGTCATCCTCCCAGTAATTCTCCATGTCTGGAGAATGATCTGACAAGAATCGACAAACCAACAAAGGAACAAAAAACAAAGACAGACAAAGAGACACAAAGGAAAGAGACGACTGTTAAAAGGTTTTAAAAAGATTCACAAATTTACCAATTAACCTATAAAGTCTAATAAACATGATGACTGATGATTTGTTTCCGCTTTTTCCCTCCCAGGGTCGTCACAGCAAATCCAATTGACATATTTGCCGTACCAACTGAACCTTCCAGCCGACATAAACATGATGACTAATCTGTTCGTTTTGTTACTGTAATGAGATTTTAATTTTATTTCATTGATAGTTTGAGTTGGTTTTATGAGTCCAGAAATCATTTTAGTTTTTTTATAGTTTTAGTGAAAATGATCAGATGAAGAAATTAATGATGCAACTTCAATGTGGTTTTATTGTTATTCAACATGAGCCGTATACACTGGAACAAACATCTCAGTTAAGCATGTATTCTCGTTCTGCAGTCTACTTCAATCGCCTCCTTACTTTAAACATTTTGTTCAGCTCAAACACAAGGTCAGCATTGCCACACTCTTACCCAAAGCCTTGGTCTTGTTGCTGTGGTGACCACTGGTGTCCTCCTGTTCGATTGGCTGGCTAGAGAGAGAGTGAACACTCAGCTCTGCTGCGCGGACGGATGCATCCTTGGGGTTGCTATGGAGACCAAGGATGTGAGCTCTGTCTGTCGGATGCTGCATTACCTGGGACATGGAGAGGAGGACACCCCCATGCCACAACACGCCATGCAAACACATAAACACATGAACGCAACAACACATGAGCACATGTATGTATGTGAGTGTGATGGTGCAGCTCATCAGATCAGGTTCAATACAAGGAGAAGAAAACAGCTTCAGCCTCTGGCTGCAAAAAATACAGAGATAAAAATGCAGGAAATTAAAGAGTCTGGTCATTCTGAGAAAAAATAAATAAATTAGAATGAAAAAAAGCTGCAAAATGTTGAGAAAAGTGTCTATTACAGCTTTATGTGATCACAAACAGCCATAGAATTCAGAAGACATGGGGTATTTTTAACTTTTCATGGTGTCAGATTTCACTTTGAGTAAAACATATGATCATGCGCAGAAGATAAATAAACCAGCCAGAGGTTTCACACTCGAGCTAGGGATGGTGTGAGTCACTGTGGCCACATTAACAGATTCATTAAAAACTGGGGAAAAGATGCATTTCATTCGTTTACATTTACACATGTGGAATTTTTTTATTGAATTAATTAATAGAAAGAAGCGATGCAGTAGACAATAATAGAAGTCTGATTCTACGTTTACTTCATACGTACAACTCCAAAAGAAATTCAATAATGGACTGAAACATCTAAACTAGGGTTTGTCAGTTATCATGTGTCTCGAGTACATGTAAACAAATCAGATCTTATTTGCACAATTATCTGATTAGATGGACATGTAGACAGACTCGGTGATGAAAACTTTCAGCTGAGTTTGGGTCAGGTGAAGGTGGAAGTGATTTTACTAAAAGCTAACTTTTATATATTTTTAATATATTTTTACACGACTTCTATATAAAATATAGAAGTTATATAAACTATAACTTTGGTAAGACAGGACTTGATGCCCATGTGGACTCAATTCCCCATGATGCCACTGTTATACCTCAGCCATGTTGATGACCCCCACCGCTAGCGTCTTGTAGCCCAAGATGGTCCGGTTCTTGTACCGCTTCCTCCTCTGCAGCATCACATGCAGACGGTTGGTATCACGTTTCAGAAAGTGAGGATACTGAGAGAAAGACGGACAGAAACCGGGTTCAGGTCCAATCGTCCATAATCTAGAACATCTCAGATTTATTAACAAAAGACACTAACATAAAAGTTTTACATTTTCACTTCATTTGACGCTGAAGGTATTTAATAAGACTTCTCTGTTCTCTCAAGTTCTCTCCAATATTTTTTTTCAGTATTTGATTAAAAGTCTTTACTTGTGATGTTTAATGTTCTACAGGATCAGTAAAATTATTTGCAGAACCAGGCCTTTGAACTGGACCTGTGTCTGCATCAGCCTGACTCAGCTTAGTTTTGGTTCCAGTGATCCAGTGTTTGATAATATTCTCAAGTTTCAAAATTAGCCAATCATGGGTCTGGAGCACTTTAATGCCAAGTTTGGTTCTAATCCCATAACCTGGAACCTTCTGGAACCTCCTCCAAACCAATTAGTAATCTGCATGGTGTCATATCAGCTGACTGGGACTGGAGGAGATGGTTCTATTCACATACAGTAAAAAAAGCACCAGACCTGCAGAGAGAATGTGAGCTCCAAGTCCGTCTCCATCAGCCCGTCTGGACGAAGTATGTACTCATTGGACCTAAGAGTCCTCTTAGAACCCTGACAACAGGAGACCACATTCACACCTTAAACAGATTCATATCCACCATTAAGACTGAAACAACCATCAACATAAAACTGAAACGAAGCCGATTTCAACATTTACAGTTCCACAATACTGTATGTGTTCTGTCAATGCAATAAGAGGTTCTGATGTGCGCTGATGTGTGAAAGTCTGTAGAACACAATGGTTCACCTGGATCTTCACTGCAATTACAATGGAGCTGAGTTCTCGGTCCAGTTCTCTGAGAACCATCAGCTTCTTCAGAGTCAGACTGCAGAGCCTGCGTGGCAAAGACAGATGAACAAGGAACAGTTCAGGTTACACAGGGTTCTCCCCATGGACATGGACCCCCCACACATTTTCTGTAGTTTTTTTTTCCCTTTGGCGGGGAGATCAGACTGATCTCAGCTAACCCTTCTCTTCATCTTTACTGTTCAGAGCAACAGGTTGTTGGTTCCTGTTCTAAGAGGATTATCTCTGATTGGTCCAGATCCTTAACCCCTCGCTGACAATAATCTGCTACAATGGAAGGAAACACAAGTTGGGTAGATCTGATTCTGTTAAAAGACCATAAGCAAGACATCCGTAAGCATAAAACTCACAAGAACAGGGCTACATCAGATTTGAGTTTAGTTTAGTTCATGGTCAGATTTTAGTCTCATTGTAGAAAGAGTAGGACCAGATTAACCAGTAAGAACATGCTCAGATCCACAAACTCCGTTATACAGCTGGTTGTCTGAAGAACTCAAAATATGACTCCTGACGATGACATCTGCAGTTTCATCACAGGTATTAATCTGATGATGCTCAAATTTACAGACCAGATGACAAATCACATTTATGTTACATGATAAACAATGGTTCCGTCATGTCATCCTCACCTTTGACCTCCTGTTTTATCTGAACTGATGTCCCATGGGATTTAGTGGAGGAGTCGGCTCTGTATGGGTCGGGTTTGTTTTTCTGATAATGTTACTATTTTCCACCAATACAATTTAATCTCCAGTTGTTTTTAATCACTAATATGAGATAAATAGGAAAATAGAGCATCTGCCGTGTTTTATCCACAAACAGATAAATTGTGGACATGGTGACAAACAGAAACAGAGTCCGGTGTCTAAATAAATTAAATCTGCTTCAAAGTCAGAGTTGACGTCAACCTCAGACATGTTGACTCTTGAAATAAATCATCCTTTCTCATAAATTTGAGATGATGATATTCAATGAACTGAATGACAAGTTCATCCGGTTCATAAAAACCTACTGTTCCTACCGTTTTATATCAGAATATTCAAGTAGAAATGAACCTTTTCTTCAAAATACATAATGTTCAGGTGCAACGCGTTGCTTCTTTTTCTTCTGGAGGTTGTCTTAACTTCGATCGAGTGCAGATGAAGGAGCTGATGGACTGAATTAGAACAAGCACCGGAAGCCATGCGATCCTCTTACCTTGGGACGCAGCTCGGAGAAGACCGGTCCACCTCCCACGTCGCGAACAGATTCATGGGCACCGGGACGCGGCCGTCATGCTCCCTGGCCGCAGAGCATACGGAGCCCGCCGCTACCGAGTCCATCGCTGAGGTTGGAAGAAAGCGGTTTGTTCTCTGTCGCACACTACGGGTACTTCTCCCGTACGTCGATCTGATACCGGCTCCAGCTCAGGGGGGGGCGGGGTTCGGACGAAGAGGATGAGGAGGGACGGAGAAAGAAGAAAACACAAGGAGTATTCACGAATATAAACACTCCCGGCTGGGTGCCTGGTGTATAGGGGACCCGGGTTCCATTCCGGGGATGAGCATCCGGTGGTTTATGTCAGGAAGGGCTTTCGACGTAAAAACTCCTGACAAATCAAATATGCGAATTAGATTCGCTGTGACGAACCTGGAATGGAAAAGGCAGAAAGAAATCATCATCATTCAAGACACAACATAAAGGATTAAATACTAAACATCAGCCCAGATAAGACTAAGACCATATCAGACGAGACCGGGGCCAGGGCGTCTGACCTATATTAATGTGGATGTGATTCATTAAATGTATTAATGAGTAAATAATTAAATAGAGAATGGAAGATGATCAAAGACAGAACAAGTGGTGCCAGGCACAACAACCCCCCCCCCCCCCATAGTAGTTATTTTGGCATCGATCCAGCTGATGTGTCTATCTGTCCATCCATCCATCCATCTACCTATCTAGAAATAGACATATCTATATGCATATAGATAGTATATGCACGTGTGCCAAGTTTGAAGCAAATTTGGAATTCTGCCCATTGTAAGTTTAAAAAATGTTTTTAAAAAGTAAAAGGCAAAAAAAAGTCAAACAAAACAAAGACTTAAAAGGTTCATTAAAAATTAATTTCGACCACTTTCAAATAATGTAATCTCACATTGGGTCACTGGCAATCCATAAACCTAATTTGGTATGAATTCAACCAATAGTTTTACTGCTAACTTAACAAACAAAACGAACCAAAAACAATACCCCTTGCCTCCCCTTGGAGGAGGGGATAGAAATAATCCATCCCCCGGTGACCACAGAGTGATACTGCTGCCCTTTACTTGCGTTAAATTGTCACATTGGCTTCCAAGAGTTACGTTTTCTGTCTTGTCACTTCCCGTTTTATTTTGTAGATCTCCTCTTGTCTCGTGTCTGTTTACTTCCGTTTCCGTTTACCCACCTGTTGTGGTTATATACCTCTGAGTCCTAAATGTGTTTCACCCGTGCCTCGTTAGCTCCCTTCCCCATGTGTATTTAAACCCCTGATTCCCTTTGTCTTGTTGCCAGTTTGAATTTGCCTTTGAGTAATACTTACCCGCACTTACCTCGTTTCTTGAATATTTGGATGATTGTTCTTGTTTGTGGGTTTTGATCTGCGTTTAATCATTGTCTGCGCCGTAGACCGTCGGCTGCCTCCGGTGGACTATTGTCCCCCTGGATTCCGTCTCCGTCTGTTCACTGCCTGATTCTGTTGTCCTCATGGACATAAAGCCTCAGACCCCGAACCTGGACCTTATCCGATCTTGCCTCTGGACTATTCCGTATGATTGCTATTTGACTTGTGTCTCAAACATATTATCTGTGTTACAGTAAACTGTTAAACTACACGCCAGATCATCTCTGCGTTTGGATCCTTTCCCCTGTGGGTTCGACCCGTGACATTAATTAATGTACCTCTTAATACTGCTACTATGATGTCACAGTTCCAGAAACCATCAATAACATGTAAAATAACTAGGCATGGGCATTTCAATCATTTAACACGAACACTGTATTACTAGAGCAAAATAACAGTTAAGACAACTCCAAATGTCTACATAAAAACACGTTCAAAATCAATATTTCTATTAATATATACTGTATCTAACACCCTGACAATTTTTATTCAAATCTTCATAGCTACACACCAGCAGTACACATTATTCATATACAACATCCATACAACTTTTTTCCAAAGGAAAACTTGAAGGACTCCATCATAGTGGTGATCTTTGTGTTTTCAGTTCCATCACTGTCTTTTTTTTCCATGTCCATGTCCAAGGCTCACAGTCTCCACTGACCTGTCATATTTTTGACATAGGTTTATATTCTGTTGACTTGGTTGCAGCCTCCTTTTCTGATGATGTCCAGGTTTCTGGAAAAGTTTGCACCGAAAGTGTTTTTTAAGTATGTCCGAGATTAAATCACTTTCCTGTCCTCCATTCAGCCATTGTAGATGTTAAAACTCAAATGTGTAAATAGTTAAATTCCATTCAAAAAGTCTATTCATTCATTAAATTACTGTAAATCTACTGGAACCAATCAAAAAGAATATTGATAAACCTATATCAAATCAATTTGCTCTTACCATCCAGTCAGAGGAAGGATAAATGCAAGCTGACCCTGTGAGGTGAAACTGAAATCTGATTGGTTTAAGAAACAATCCCAATATTATACAATTCAAAGCAGGGTATGACTTTCATCACCAAATTTTTTTTCTAATAAAACCCCAGGGATTTCCTAATGATTACTAATCCATTAGTCTGTCTGTGTTTACCTTCTTGAATCATTTCCCACACACTGAACAACTTCAAAGATGACGTCATTAAACACAGTCCACTTGTTTACATGGATCAAACAGGCCTTTTTTTAATTTTATCATGCAGTGCATTTTGGGAATGGGAATTCCACATGGGAATCATTTTGCTGTCTCTTGGTGAGTGCTGAACCCAAATGTGGCCTTCACTTCTATCCACCGACTAGACTAGACTCATTCTGTAAAACATGTCACACTATTGACAAGCTATTGACACACCAAGACTGAGACGCAAGACACGACCTGTCATACTAACCCCATTAACCCCCCAACTGTGACCCGTAACCGTGACATATAACAAAACAACCCTATTGGACTGAACCATTTTACATTGTAGCAATTTGGTTCATTTTTTTTTGCAGAATCAGTGAGAAACCAGTTTTGCTTGGAATATATTCCCAGCAAGGGCTTGCTGGTTCTGACAGCACACCACTGATATAACCAGATTAGTAGATCATAAGGAGGTTAGAAGTCAGTGGTGGACCCTCAAGGCCAGCAAGGCCTTCTCTGCTTGCCTAAACATAATAAGGAATATTTTTTTTAATATATATTTTTTCCACAAATATATATTAAATTATTCTCCATGGTCTATACTCTTCATTTCATAGATTTCCTAAATTGGTTGCTCAGCTTCCAGCCCCAGGAGGAGATTTGGAGG
>JAPTHA010000001.1:24819697-24830698 GCA_029814585.1 Gymnapogon annona
GCCTCTCCGAACTCCTCCCAGGCCCGGGTTTTTGCCTCAGCTACCGCCTGGGCTGCAGCACGCCTGGCCTGCCGGTAGCGGCCAGGCGTGCTGCTACCGGCAGGTCTTGCCGATGCTTTTAAACCAAAATAGAGAGCTGAGTGGATTGAGTACGGTTGAACTGCTCCACCAAGCCCTTGCTTTAAATGTACGTCGAATTTTTGTTGGAGTCTGGTCTAATTGCTTCATTCAGACCCCTCACAGATGTTCTGTTCCAGGTGAAGCTGTGATTAACAGATCATGGATACCATTCAAGAATGAAAAATGTCTATGTTGAACTTTTCCTTTGCAGTCATTGAGTTAGAACTGATGCTAACTAATGCTAATACATTTGCTCAGAGCTAAAGCCTTGATTGTACCACTGTCTGTAATGTTTTATTGATGTTTTTGCGAGGTTTTATTCACCTACTATTAATTCTGCAGGAGTTAACTGGGATGAGATATACATGTATAGAGGTGGGTCATTTGCACAATAATTAATTTACACTTTATTTCATCACATAACACTTTATTGCGAAATATAATGTGCTCTCTGTTGGGAAGTTTCTTTTTTTGCCTGAAAACAATGCAATCTGAACAGATGAAGCAAAGTTTATTGATCAAGTAACATAAACAGGACAAAGATTTCACTGTACATACGACCTGGAGAGCAAATAAAAATAAATAGTGTCACAGCAATAAATTAAATGCATGAAATGGACTGATGAGAATATCCGCCGGAAGTCATGTGAGCTGAGAGGCTGAGTCATCTGTGCAGTTTGATGGCTATTTACACTTTTTAACTTTTTTTTTGCATTTTCTGCCAACGTTCCACTCGTTAAATTTTAATTTTTTTCAGAAACAACTTAAAGACTAAAAAACAGAAGCAGCAGCTGCTGAAACAGCTGCAGAACATGAAAGACAGCTTTAACATGGTATCAAATACAAAAATACTACACGCTCTGGGCAGAGCCCACAGTCGATGAAAGCACCAGCAGCTCACGCCCATAGCTAGCTGTCCACTGGCCAGTGAAGTCATATAACCAATTGAGTCATGACCGTGTACAAGAAGCACAGGAGGATTTCGGATTAATCAGATTGTGAAAGATGTTAAAGACCCTGATTATAGACTATTTTCCACTATCTCTTGATTACTTCGTTTTTACATTATAATATTTTAGAAATGTAACACAAATTGATCCAAGTGTTAAGATTCACAGCCAAATAATTCAAGACGTTTATATTTCATTTCAAAGAATGAATGAAAATTTATGTAAATTCATGAGTGGTTTAATCCAAACGTTGTCTTGAAAGATCAAAGTATTTTTATGTATTTTTTATGACTAAACAGCATTTTTGTTGTGATTCGTATTTACTGGGTAATGGAATGGATGTGGCTCACTAGCGCCCCCTTGACCATGTCCCAAACCTGCTGATGGAACAAGGACACATTTTTTATAGTTTTCTTCACATTTACTCAATAATTTTATGAAAACACAACTAGTGAGGATTAGAACTGGGGGCCAGGGGGTTGTAAGGTCGAGAGCTGCTGAGCTGAACTTTGACCTTTAAGCTGTCCTCTTGTTTCAGCGTCATGTGCATACAATCATGATGTCAACATCCGACAGTGACAAACGCAATCTATAGACACAAGCACTGCAGGTTCTCCAGCATGTAGCCTTCAAACCAAGACCTGAACCAGGATCAAGATTGGGGCTGGAACCACAATCAGAACTTTGACTTTGGTGAACACCCAGACTCAGATCCATGCCAGACTGGCGACTACAGCTTTCATAGTCCAGCTCTGTGTCCACACACACACTCACAACGAGACAGATTCAAATGGGCAACAGAAACTGATGTAAACATTATTTGAGGAAAACAAACACCTGAGACTATTTCATGGCCGATGGTGGATCTGAAAACGTTCCCTTTGTTCATGATGCTCCCAGCTGAGCTCGGCTTCCTGTTTCCATGGAAACCCACTGCAGTGATGAGGATTCTTCTGTAAATGTCTTCCAACAGGTGGCAGAGCACAGACCTATTCTCAGAGAAGCTGTACTAGAGTAAATGCTGGGTTCTGATTGGAAGCTGGAAGATGATTGTTACTTGATGGACTGGAGCCTGAAAAAGCAATGGATTGACCCTTTAATCTTATTAGTGGACAATAATTATATTTGCTGCCATTTTCCATCCAATCACAGGAAACAGGCTATGGCTGTTATCATTACCAGACACCAAAAGGCTCATGGGAAACTGGTGACTAAAACTCCCTCTGTTCTGAAGATAATCTGCTGCAGAGCTGCAGCCCAAAATTAAAGTCACCGTTTCAGACGAGTTAAACATGACAGGGTGAAGTGGAAATAGTTTTAGTTTCATTGAGTCAAAATCCTGAATTTTGTGCTCGTTTTTTGTCCAGTCTGATGCAGGTACAGCTGGCGTAGCATAGCATATAAACTGAAGCAAGGTGGAGTCTCACCACAAGTCTGAATGTAAAAGTAACAGCTAACCTGCTAGCACTCAGTATGCTACCAGGTGTTATGGTAAGGCTTACGTGTCTGTATTCATGTTCATTTTAAACTGTATGCAGACTATGAGTGTTTATCTTTCTGACAGTGAAGCATCATTAAAACCAAATATTAGCTCAATGCTAATAAGCTAATAGTGGTTATCAACCTGCTGTCATTTTATGGACATAAACATAAATGACACCAAAATAACTGAGTGATTGTTCAGATAGAAGATATTGTGAATTCATGTTGAGTGAGTTTTATCTCCATGTAGCTATGAGTTGACTGTACTCATTTTAATAGTTTGAGATTAGGAGATTAGTTTCAATTCCGTGTGAGGTTTAACTTGTAGCCCATCAGATGAACACATTCTCATCAATACAAGGTGTTTGATGAAATGGATCAGGGTAACAAGACAAAACTGATTTGAACTGTTTTGTGTCAAAAATGGTAGAAACCTAGCCTGACTGAACGACTGAGATTTTGGATAATGAGATTGAAGTCTCCAGTTCTTATTGGTGTACATTATTTGATATCTATCCCTCTAAACCTTGTTAACATTAGGATCAGTTGGCTCATTGACTATTGAGGTAAGGAGACACCAGACAGAGACTGTTCATTCTTAGACTGATTTGTATCTGTGTTGATGGAGGCATTAGTTTAGGCTGCAGCTGCAAAGCACAAAACAGGATGGAACTCACGGTTTTCTAAACATTTTTGTCCCTAAATTAAGAAGCACTGAGACTTTTTGCCGGATGTTATGGTGCTTTTGGTTACGTGGAGACATTTCTGAATGTTGGTGAACAGCAAGCAACTGGACACAGACAGTGCACACTGCAAAACACACAAACAGAAAACAGTTCCCTTGAGTGTCCTGACAGTTTCAGGCATTGAGGGTAGATTGTCCAATGAAAAGCTCTGCTCTTCTGCATCTACCCAAGCTCAAACTACCCTACGAGTTCGGAGAGTCTGCATCAGTGAAAATAGTTTTGATTTCTAACCCTACAAAGACACGACATCCCCAGTCCCTTTAAGGTAGTTCAGGTGAAGTCAAAATGAGAATAGAAAGTGTCCATGCCTCGCAGTCTGGTGGTTGAGCCATTGAGGAGCAAAGTGTAACCAAAAACACTTGAGTAGCAAGTAGATTGGGGTGGAAATCGAGGAGGTTGATTGGCCACTACAGTTTTGGAGTGATAATCCAGACAGCACGTTAAACTACATGCAGCAAAAGCTTCCAGTTGAGGCATCAACCATAACAGCGACAGTCCATGACCCACAGGTTCCACGAAAACAAAGCCAACAGGGAAAGAGAGTGCATAAGTGAGGCATCTACCACTACAAGAGTAGGCGGTTGGCGAATTTGCGTTGTTTCTCCGATATAGGAGAGCGATGGAAATGGTAGCGAGTGTGCGTCGGAGGCATTGCATCCACCAGAAAAACAAATTGCCTGCTTTGACTCGCTAAACGTGCTGGGATCCGGAGTTGAACAAACTGAGAAGAAACACAAGTGCGAACAAATGTAGACAAAATCCAGCCCAGGCACGAGATTTAAACCCCGCCCCCTACCCCAAATAAAAGAGAAACTTTTGGCTTGGTGGTTATGTACAGTGGCTTCCTGTGCAGAGTCTGATGTCACAGGTACCATGAAGGACTGGATGTTGGCGACCCAGCCGCCAGGGTCAAAGGTCAGGGTCAAGTCTTCGAGCTGGGAGGGAGTGGAGCCAACCATGTCATTAAATACATAAGGTAAAGTGCCTCCCCTTCATGGGACCAGTGGTCGATGGTGAGAGACAAGCTTTACGTGAATCATGATGCCAGTTACATCATCATCACATGATGCTTTCAGTTTAAAACAAGTGAATGAAATCAGAGTTTCACTGTTTAGCCATCAAACAAAAACATGCCATAGATGAAAAAATGCAACATAACTTTCCCGTTCATGGTCTGTTTACACAGACCTCTGCATCTACTACTGACCCGGTCTGATGTTTTCAATGGCATTTCACAATAATCCGGCCACAAACTCTGGTTTTATTCACTTCGATCATTAACCTTTAAACTGAACGTAACTGATGACATGACTCAACCAAATCCCACCTTTGACAACTGTCCATACGCGTCCTCCATTAGGTCCCATGGGCCACAGCGGGAGGGGTGGGACTTGGCTTCTCCATTTGTACATATTTTTTATGTGCATGTGCAGTGAATTGATGTCCACTCAGCTGTGATTTATCACTGTGTTGCAATGAATCCTGGAGTGGCACCACCCCTTCCCTTTAGCTCCGCCTCCAGCTACTGGCGGACCTCATTGGCTATCAGACTGTCCTCCCCTGACTGGAAATCCGCCTCATTGATGCTGTTCCCTCCGTTCAGCATCTCCTCGTCCTGGGATGAGCCCCGGTCCTCCTCGCCACTGCCACCACCGGGTTCATCTGAGTTTGGGTCTTGGAGAACCTGGGCGATGTACATCTGCTGCTGTTGCTGCTGCTGACATCAGAGAACATCAATTGTTAAGACCGATGCCCGTAACACACCACAGAATGCTTTAGATCAACACTGACAACATTACTGCATGAATTAACATCATTATAAGTCTTTGAATAAGAATCAATTAAAGTGTCAAAGCAGGTTCATGATACATTAACCTGACTTGAGAGCAGATGATCTCACCTGGAATTTGGTGGTAGGGGAGGATGAAGGACGAGCTGGACGTCCGTTTTCAACAGTGTCAATGTCATTCTCCTTGGTGTCGATCTAAGGAACAGAAAATAAATAAGTCAAATGAGCAGAAATAACAGACAGACATGGTTAAAGGTCCAGTGAACAGTGCTGATAAAGAGCTGCTGCACCTTGTAGTTATGAGCACTGAGGTACTTGAAATGTCCAAAGCAGACGTGGGACAGGCAGACCACAATGGTGACGATCAGCACCACCAGAGTGAACATGGAGGTTGGAGTCTCAAAACCTGACAAGGTGTTGAATTACCATCTGTTAGCATTCAGTTGCTAGAACCGGACTGATCCGTGGCTGACACTATGTACGTGTTTCAAAGGGGGGGGGTTACCTGTCCGAACAGTGGAAAAGAACAGCAGCCAGAAGAGGCAAAGGATCGGCGCAGCCACCACCTGAGTGACGGCTCCAGAGTGGATCTTCTTGTCCAGTTTTGATGGCAGGTAGGCATAGTACATGTTGTATCGATCTACCAGGTGTTTGAGCAGCATGTACATCAGACCTGCAGAGAGACACAAAATGTGACACCCTGGTCATCCACTGATCAACCTCTGCTGTGTAGATTATCTTGATCTGGAGAACCATACAGGACTAGAGATGCTGCAGGGTTTCAACAAAACCAGGGCCTGACACATGCATTAAAGCCATAAACCGTGATATGACCATGGGAGTCCAAACTGACCAAAGGGGACGATAATGGGGCAGGTGATGCTGTATGCCATGACCACAGTGAAGACATTCATCATCCAGGCGTACGCTGCTCCGAACTGGAACTCATAGGCCTGATGCTGCAGAGACAGGACAGAGTTACACACACATGAACCAATGCTGCAGACTCCAGTGAAAGAACATCTCAGTTCAACATCCCGAAATGTCCACATATCACTTTAAACCTGGTGTTTATTGTGTTGTTCTTACATCAGATGTTCTCCAAGTGAAATACGCAGATACTCCATCAAAACTAGAATCACATCTCTAGCAAATAAATCACTGTCTTCATATTTATATGATCTCCGTAGAGGAACAATTTTACATTTAATTTATGTTCCATGATGGTTCTAACATATCTGAGACTCAGTTCCAGACCAAACAGACTGTGGTGGTGTCACATTGCTCCAGATGCTGTGAACAATGTGATAGATCGGGGGTGCTCAATACGTTGATCGCGATCTACCAGTCGATCGCGCAGTTATTGTGGGTGGATTGCATGGCATTACAATTTAGCCATCAGCCTATCATCTGGAGATGAGTGAAAATTGTCACTTAATTGACAGTCGGTCTGACCAATCAATGAGCATGTGCATAACCGCGCGCTATAGCAAGGTATTGAGTTGACCAGTATGGAGCAGACCGTATGCAGCGTCCGGTCCGCCCATACGTCGGCCCTTACGCAGCGTCCGGTCCGCTCGTACGGTAGATGCCACATAAAAACTGTATTATTGTTGCCAGTTACTTTTGATTCTCTGTTGGTGTCTCGCGGAAAAACACAAATATTCTTCTTATACTGCTATGACAGCAGGAAATAGTCCGACAGTTAATCAAGCGGAGCATTTACTAAAATCGCGCAAGAACATTTTTACAGATTTCAGAACTCCGTCCACACATAAGGTGCACTTTAAAAGGTGCACTGTCGATTATTGAGAAAATGGCAGGCTTTTAAGTGAACCTGATGGTGGGAAATAGGTAAGTCCTAGTACGATTAAGCCATGACTGAGTATCATTTGAAATGTGTTTGAGGCTGCCATCAACAGTTACTGTCCGGATGATGCATCATATGACATTTCGTTACCAGATTCATTGTGTGTGTTGTGTAATGACAATAAAGGAAGTCTAAGTCTATCATATGCATTATATTATATATATTATTATTATATAAATATTATATAATGTATCCCTGGCTTGTTCCATTCAGTGCAAGTCATTAGAATAAGGTAATGACAAAAAATGTACAAAGTTGCATTGAACAATATGGGTTAATGCAGTTATGCAAGGTACACTAACATATATGGTTCATATAAATAATTGATCATATATTTAGAAATAAATATAGATTTAGCAATTTTATAGTGGGTAGATCTTTTTGACTTGGTCATTTTGAAAGTAGGTCGCATGCTGAAAAAGTGTGAGCACCCCTGTGATAGATAAACCTCTAATAGGCCTGGGCTGTTGTTTGTGTGCAAAGGCTTGTCCATCAATGGCAGCGGTGTCCTCACCCTCTTAACATTGCGGCGGTCAGCGGCAGACCGGGCTAGGCAGAGGCGGATCATGTACATGAGTAGACCTGGGATCCTCAGCAGGTCCATGGCATTTCCAATAAACGCAGAGGCGATGACATAATTCACGAAGAACGCTCCATTATCAGGGAGGAAGACACACCTGCAGGGGGCACAGTAACAACATTAAATGCTGACATCACACTGATTACTTTGATATGTTACTGATGAAAGCATGAGCCTGGATGACAAACTTTTAATTATTGTTCGGTTATTTAATCTATTTAAATAAATCTCATATTTATACATCTGTTATCTTCTCTGACCCTTTCAACCCTGTTTCCTCATAAACATAGATTCTGAGGTTTTTTTTTTCATAAATGTCTCCCTTTAATCTCCCAAAAATCCATATTTCTTTCTTACAGTTCTCAGTTTTCAGTGCTATAATTTGAGGATATTTTCTCGGTATAAAAGTGTGATTTTAATCTCTTCTTCATCTCCTTTTCATCCATCAAATATTTGTAGTTTTCACAGAGAATCAGTGAGATTTGCATCATAAAAGTTTATTTACTCACTCGAATCGGACTTTGGCATCAGCAAGAAACTTTTTATCGAACAGCCATCTGAAGAAAACATCCAAACTGGAAAACAGAGAAGGGTGCGTTAGCAGAGGTCAGAGGTAATGGTGTTTCTTACGCTGAACAATTTTCCTGACCTGCTAAGTCCAAGCGATGGCAGTAACAGAACCATGAAGATCAGAAAGGTGTAGCATTTGTGCATCGTTGTCCTGTTTTCTCCAGACCTGCATGAAACCAATCAGGGTCAAATATCAGAGAGAAATATAGAGTCCTGGATCTGAACCTGAGTGAAGGAGTAGTTCTGAAAAACTTAGCAGTTTCTGGTGTTTTAATACAAGGAATACAATTATTATCTTTGTTTTTAATGGTTTTGAACATTAGCCGTTTATGAAATACATTTACATTCTTGAATGGGGGGGTGCTGTGTGCTGAAGAAGTCTTATTGGGTGATTACACTGACCGTGTTCCACACTTCCATTCATCCTACATGTTTAATACATCTGTAAACATGTTTATTCTATATCTACAAGATTCACTTGATTTGTGTCAAAAGAAATTCAACTGATTTGTGTCAAAAAAAATTCAACAGGACTTTCAGCTGGGGAATGGAAATCACAGAGTCTGATCTGGTGGAAAAACAAACCACACAGATTACCAGGAATTTATAGAGTAAAAAAAATCTGGACATAAAAGTTCCTGTGAATGTTGATGTAAAAGGGGTAGATGAGGGAGGGTCAGGTTTCAAAGACAGAAGGCAGGCTTTGTTTACCTGGTCCAATGAGCTTCGAAGAACGCAGAGTAGTAGACAATGGTTGGCAGCAGAGCAGAGAATGCCCATAGCAGAAGAGTGGGGAAGAACTGGGTGATGATGGGGTTCTGAAACCATCAAATCAATGAATAAATAAATTGTCATGATCCAGTTTAGTCAAGCGGTCTGTTGTGTATTTCCTGTGTCTTATTTTGGTTGATTTCCTGTCTAGTCCTGTGTTCTCTCCTTGTGTGGTCTAGCTTCACTACCAGGCTCCCATCCCACCTCTGTCTCGTCTGTAATTATCACTAATGTGTCTCAGCCGTTTAACTTCCCAGTGTATTTAAGTCCAGTGTTTCTATTCCGTCTCTGTCAGATCATTGCATGTCCTCCTTTTGGAAACATCCTCATCTTGTCCTGTCTTGAAAACTTTATCTTTGAGTGAGTATTGGTTTAGGTATTGTATTTGTTCAATTTTCCAAACTGAATTATCCTGCGCAGAGTGTTTTGAGTTTGTTAGTTGTTTATTTTTCTAAATTGTCATTTTTCCACATTAGAATGATTTTGTTTTTTTTTTATTATTTTCCCGTTGTGGGTATTTTGATTTATTAAGATAAAGATATTTCTGTCTTTTTGAAACAGCACTTTTTGTTCATTCTAATTCTATAGAACGAATCCGGTTAATGTTAAGTCTTGTACGTTCTGAACAAAGGATAGAAATAAATCTATTTATTTTGAAATCTAGTTTGTCTGTGTCTGGGTCTCCTGTCCAAGAGCATTCCTAACATAAATAAACCAACAAGCAAACAAATAAAACACTAACAAATAGACAAGCAACCCACAAACAGAAAATAAAGATAGAAATAAATAAGAGACAAGTAAACAGACTGAATCTTGTCAGATATCAGTCTCTTCATCATTTACTGTTCGTTCCATCATCCCAATTAGAGTCAGTTTGAAACTTTGAACAAATTCACCTTTTCATTAAACATTCATTGTCCAGAGGCTAAGTTTCTCTGAGCCCAATTGAGGTTGTTCCTGTCAGCTTTACATCTACCTGGTATTTTGATGTCGTGGAGCTGAAAGTTTGATGTCTGTCAAATGTTCTAATTTTTGTTGTGAGAAATAGAAACCAACAGTTTTGGACTAAATGTTGCGAAACTGTGAATTACATCAGACACTAATGTGAACATTGATTGATGCCAATTCTTACGTTGAGATACTCTACAGGTTTGGTGACATTGAACTTATCCATGGTGGTGATGATGATGGCAGGTGTGGTAAGGAAGAAGAGCAGCAGGAAAAGGATGCAGTTGATGATGAAGCAGCGGATCCACCAGGAGATCCCGCCCAGAGATAGGTGCTCCCTGCATGACAAACCAGAGGGGACGCTGAATCGGCTATTCCCACTAGATCAAAGTGTTAGGTAGGTGGGATGTGTGGGCAGAGCTTACCATCGGACATTCTGGGGGTCGGGCGCATATGAAACACTCCAGTTGTAAACATGAAGGACTTCACTGAACTGGGACGATCGTGGTTCCTGGCGGCACCGGCAGCCTTGGACCTGACAGGCATTAAAGTCCTTCAGGATGCTGAAAGATGGGGTGGGACCAGTAGGAAGGCAGAGTCACAATGGGGAGAATACAGGGGAAATAAAGAGAGATGTGATTGGGGCCTAGAAACAAGCTGATTAGACAGATTCCTCTACATGGTCTATGGGTTCAAAGATTGACTGGTTTATTAAGAGACAACCTAAATGAAAACTAAAACTAGCACTGAAAAAACTTAAGTGACAAAAAAACATAATAGTTAAATGAGTAAGATGAGTTTGGATTTAGTTTTTCCTCCAAAGTTGAAGCTTCACTGAACAGAAATGAAATGGATTTGAACAAAATGCACCTTTAAATAGCAATGGTTCAATGAATCGCATTAAATGTCATGAAGAATTAAAAACAACATATAAAGAAAAACTCAACCAGAAACAATAAACTTAGACTAAACAACAATCTAAATTTCTTATCATGTCTAGACCATGAGGCTTCGGGTCTAGAATCCATGATGACTGAAACCAAAAAATGCAAAGTTCTGTTGCGTGATGGGGTCAGGGCTCACATGGCAGTCATGGCCTCATTCTGGAAGGTGACGAAGGCCATCCCCAGTGGTTTGGTGTGGACCTTCTCCTTCTCCTTCCTGTACTCCTCCTT
>JAPTHA010000001.1:24830798-24841196 GCA_029814585.1 Gymnapogon annona
TGGATTTGAACAAAATGCACCTTTAAATAGCAATGGTTCAATGAATCGCATTAAATGTCATGAAGAATTAAAAACAAAATATAAAGAAAAACTCAACCAGAAACAATAAACTTAGACTAAACAACAATCTAAATTTCTGATCATGTCTAGACCATGAGGCTTCGGGTCTAGAATCCATGATGACTGAAACCAAAAAATGTAAAGTTCTGTTGCGTGATGGGGTCAGGGCTCACATGGCAGTCATGGCTTCATTCTGGAAGGTGACGAAGGCCATCCCCAGTGGTTTGGTGTGGACCTTCTCCTTCTCCTTCCTGTACTCCTCCTTCAGCTTGGCTTCCCTCTTGGTATAGTAGCTCACCGCTTCCTCCTGTAACACAAATACATGCTGCTGACACAACAAGAACATTGCTGTACCATACAAAGGACACAACACCGTAATCTCATTGAGCCTATTATAGGTCAGAGAACTAACTGACCAATTGGCTGCTATTGATGTTTAGAGGCAACCACTCAGAGGACATATTAGATATTAAATGACCTGCACAGGAGGACTGGTCCCATCTGATCAAAGAAAATCACTAATGATGAAAAAAAAAAAACACACAACCGCAACAATGAATGCACTTTGGAACCAGCTGCATATGTCATGTGATGCCACTCATGTTAAGTTACTGAGTCGGTTTACATCCACACAAATACTCTAATCTGTATTTTACTGAATATCTAGAGTTATCAGATTATCAGTGAACATGTACTAGTTCTACAGTCAGACTGAATCCAGACGGAGGTTCAACCAGCGACCGAAAGCTCTGGTGACAGATTTTAGTCAAACTTTTATTTTCTGTGGAACTGTTAACTGAAAACAAGGGTAGAGGAAGGAGATCAGATGGAGACTTCATACTACTACTTCTATCTGTCTCCATATTCTACCCTCATGTCCTCCTAATCATCCATAAATCTGCTCTTTCCCTCATGCCTGACAGAGAACATCGTCATCCTTCTACATATACACATATGTACATATATATTTAAGGATCTCAATCTAGAATCTACTCTCACTTTCTCTCCAAGTGTTTAACCTGACCTATTCCTCATAATCCTGTTTATCCCCCAAACAGCACCTTTACATCTTCAGTTACAGCAACCATCAATTAAGTTAAAATCGAGCAGAAGTGAATCTGTGCATCACCTCTTCACAGCCGGTGATGGCACAGCAGCACAGGTGTCCACAGGGTTTGGGGTTGATCATCGTGGGAATGTGTTCTTTCGCCATCAAATCGGTGAAGAACTTCTTGCTGCGTTCAGTCTTTTTCCTGTTGGACGGAAAGAGAGACTGGGTTCATACAGAGAGCCTGACGTGGATGGACTCGGACCGGACCTGAATGGACATGGACCTCACCTTTCAGCATTCAGAGACATCAGTTTTGCTACGTTGTAGCAGATCCGAGCCTCCAGGACAATGCAGTTCTCATACGCCTGTCTGAGGAGACAATGGGGACATGAAGAAGACATCAAGACCTGCAGCTGAACCTAGACCGAGTCTCGCAACACACCTGAACATGGACCAGGTCTCACAACACAGAGCTGAATCCGGAGCGTTCTTTTTTTCTTATAACAGCTGAAATGCTTTTATCTGGACTCTGCTTTTTATTTGAACCATTTAACGTTTTGCAACACGTTATTTAAAATTCTTGTAACTTGTTATTTATTTTTATGTATGTGTATGAACTGTGACGTCAACACCCACTACTGAGGCCGATTTAATCTGTATCTCAATATGCTGCCTGTGATACATTATCAATTCAGTGACGAACCCTGCCAATGTGATGCCATTTATTAATGATTTGATATAAATGTTACTTTATACAATGTAATTCAATTCAACACTATTTATGATGCAATTAAAAAAGAACACATCTGGTTTCTAAAGATCACAGATATTTGTCCTCTGTCTTTCTCTGTTAAGAATGCATTTGATAATTGATCGTTTTCTAGAAAGTTAATCAGTGAAACCATCTAAAGAAGAAGATGCATGGAACAGACACATGGTTGTTTTAGAATTAGTTACTGGTAGTTACTTAATTTTAGAATTGTTTAGACCTTTTGTTTTTGTCCTCTTAATAAAAAAAAAAAGAAAAGAAAAAAAACATCGAACAAGCACACATTCCTTTTCTCAGATACTTTTACAATTCGTGTTCTCTGTAATTTTACAATGTTTTGCAAAATACTTATAAAACTGTTAAAACATCTGTTCAGGTGAGATTTACAATACATCAATAATACTGGTTAATCTATATGCCCTGAATACAGATAATTCAACATTCTTTAAGAAGGTCTTAAATTGAATCCCCAATCTGTCACAGACCAAATTAATAAAAGGTGGCAATTTTAATACACCCTTAGTTCCATTTCTTGATAGATCATCAAACACACGTAAAATTCCCAAAAGTAATTCAAGTATTTTTTAAACATTTATATTTCAGAAATATGAATTTAATATATATGGCACCTTAATAACCCATCAAGCAGAGGTTATTCATTCTTTTCCCTGGTCCATAATTCTTACAGTAGAATAGATTATTTTGTTATTGATGCTCAATTAGCCATATTTACAATGGACATAATATCATACCATATCAATCTCTGATGACAAACCCTTGACATTTAATTTACATCTGGAAGGTATGGACCTGCTCAGCAGATCCTGGAGATTGAACCCTCAATTACTTACAGAGAAGGAGTTTTGTGAATTCACAGAAGCTCAAGACTCCATGAATTATCAAAAAAACATTTACCTAAATCTAAAGTGAATGGGGGGTCTATCTCTTCCAAATGTATGTATTACTGGGCATGTGCTTTCAAAAGTATAAATTTTTTCAAAGCAACTCCGAACATCCCCCAAACCTGGCTAGCTATAGAATGATACAATTGATCCATATTCATCTACCCCACAATTGTAATTAGTTTTGGAACAGAACCACAGACTGTTACTGATGACTGTTTAAATACACCCTCATGCAAAGATAAATTAATCACTGAAGCCTTAGCCAGCTACTCAAGGGTGAAGGCAGGGGACAAGGACAAGTTGCCAGTCTGACATATTTACAACTACATAATTTCATTCATACCTGTGCATTGTTCATTTTCTGTCATTGGTTATTATATACAGTATGTGTTTTCTTTTCTATTTATCAAATTACTTGAGTTTCAATTATTGTGAACCCATGACTGTAATATATAAGATGCTCAATAAAACATTTTTGTGACTGAAAAATCTGTTAAGCATTTACCAGCATCAACAACCAAAAGAGGAGGATCTACCTGTTTTTTCTAAAACTAAAACACATCACCATTCAGTTAAAAAATCCTTCCCCCTTGACTTTGCAAATTAGCAAACTTTAGACTTGTGCACAATCTGAAGTTGGGCAATTTTAAACCCCCATTTCCCTTATTAAACATCAAGATTTTAAGACATACTCTTGATCTTTTGTTTTGCCAAACAAATTTTGATATGAGTTTGTCCAATAACCTAAAAGCAGACTATAATATAAAGACCGGAAGACTTTGAAACAAAAATAACAATCGAGGAAGCACAGTCATTCTTATGCATTCAATTCTTCCCATTAGAGAAGATGGAAGTGCATCCCATTTATTTGAACCAGTTTTAATTCCTTTAAATAATTTATCATAATTACATGAAAACAGCTGTGTGGTTTTGGATTTAAGCATTACTTAAATATCTGAACCCCAGTTTAGCATGTCTGAATGAGACTAGATTATGCTACTGATGGCCAGTTTATAACAATCATTAAAGTTTCAGATTTATTGATGTTATAACTTTATAGTGTAATACCACACTATATTTTGAAGAGTTTGAAGCAGAGCAGGGACAGAAGTAATAGGATACTCTAAAAAAAATAAAATATCAACCGCAAAAAACAGACAGTTTATGCTGCGCATCGGTTTAATCTCTTTTTCCCTGAATGAGAGGGTCAGATGTAATCAGTTTGGCAAGCGGTTCTAAACTAAGATCAAACAATTGCGGAGAAAATGGGAAAAATCAGAGCAGTGATCATTGGCTCCTGTATGTTTTAATAATTAAACGGCAAAAGGTTGTGATGGTGTGTTCAAGGCACCTTGGAAACTCAGGTACAGAGGAGGTAGACTGTAATAGTCGACTTGCACTCGGATTGCAAGTGTCTTTCTGGGAGCACTTATTCAAATGGATGAATCTCCATTTATAATTTAAGGTGTTGAATACACATCTTGTATTTGTTCTGGGAGTATTTTAATTTGTTTTGTGGACCATATCAACTGTAGACCACATGAATAAAATGGATTAGTTCTGTTGTATCCCCAGCAGGATTCATCTGCTTTGAATTTTGGATATATTGATTTCAGACTAGCAAATCTTTAGTTCTGAATTAAAGGTTGAAGTGTTGGCGACCCTGAATCTGGATTTACTTTTCTCTGGTCTACCACGTCTCAGTTTTTGACTTCACATCTCTTCACTAAGACAAAGATATGGATTTGTGATGAAAGCCAAAGGCTTCCTCTGTCCAAACGATTTTATTTTGTGTTTTCATGTGTTTGGAGTTTACGTTGATGGTCAGATGAGGAGGTTTTTGAAGGTCTACCTGGATAAACCTGGACTGAAACAGTGACAGTTGTTCATGGTGATGATCTGATGTTTGCATCCATATGCAGGATTCGAGGTGAACTCAGGACTTACTCAAAGTGCTGTTTGATCTGACTCTCCTCTGCATATTTCGAGATGCCATTGATGAATAAAGTGCGTTTCACCTGCAAGACAGCAAAGTGGGATTAGTTGATTAATTGATGCAATTGGTGCATCTGTTCCTGCGGCGGGGCATGATGGGACCTTATTACCAGGTCATCCTCCTTGTAGTGCATCTTGGACGTGTGTCTCCTCATGCTGTAGACGGTTAACAGCAGGTACATGAAAGCAAATGTCGTGTGGAGCCACAGCAGGTTTGTCCTGAAACACAAAATCGAACCAAATCAAAACCCGGTCAAACAACAGGTTCTCACTGCAAAAAACAGAAACACATCAGTCACAAGATATTCCCTCGGTAAATACAACATACAATGAGGCTGAAGAAGACGAGGACACAGATTCCTGGCCTAGTGTCACAGACTCTCCAGACAGATTCCAGTTCCACATGGATCAGTCAGAACCAATCCTCTGTGCCCATGGCACAGTCAGCTGCCGGCACGGTGTCCTCACCCAGCTGTTCAGGGGTCTCAAGACCCACAGCATAATCGGCAACCGACTTCTATATGTTCTTACTGACATTAACTTCATTCATCATGTGTAAATAGCCAAATAGCCTCCCAGGCAGGAACAGCAGCATAGGTCCAGCAACCTCTTAAGTGTGGGGAGGTGCTAACCTGGCAGTGGGATGGTGCACCAGTATCTTAAATGTTCTTGTTGTGTATCTTAAATCTCTATATCTCTGAGGTGCAAATTACTATAAGGAATCACTTTAAACATTTTTTTCACATTTTATCACATTATAAACTGTTTCCGTCATCACCTCTAAGTGTCGCCAATGGATCAAAAGCACTAGAAGCGTGTGTATGCCACGGATGAAGTTGGCATGGAGCACCGCACATTTCCAGGGTTATTTCACTCTTGAGCGTGAGTGTGGAAAAGTTTGTGCGCCAGGTTTTTGTGTGTATGCACATTTTGTGCATGAGGCCCTGGTCTCTGGACCAGAGCCAAGCTCTGAATCCTTGGTCTCAGTTGGTTAGATTTGTTGTCATTTGAGGGCACTCACCCTGACTTCAGGTTTGCTATGGTGGTGCGTCCGAAGCTGTAGGCGTTGTTTTCTGAAAAACAGGAAATATTTGTCAACAGCAAATCGCAAACAGGAAGTATATCTTTAAGAACGTATTTGACGTTTAACAAAGCACGATGGATTAAAACGGGACACATCACATTAACCCTTTTACCCCCAGGTCGTTTGCTGATTCACCTGATCTCACGACTAGAAATGACAGGGTTAAATTAACCTGTACGGGTTCTAAACTACCTGAATCCGGGTCCTGTTGGTCTACTATTAGACACATCTAAGTCTACAGCACCAACAACATCTGATCCTTTACCTTCTCTGGAAGGAGGTCCAGGAGCTTCACGGTTTAGGAACGCATCAACACTGAGAATACGGACTAAAACCAACAACACAGAGGTAGACACACTGAGAAACACGGACAGACCTGGCCACACTTAATACGCCTGAACAGACATCTGGACACACTTAATACACCTGACACACATCTGGATACACCTTAATATGCCTGGACAGACACCTGTCTACACTTAATATTGCTCTGCAGACAACAGGACACACCTGGACAGACACCTGGACACACCCAAATAAACTTCGACACAATCAAACACACCTCGATATGTCTAAATACACCTGGACAGAAAGAGGAAGACAAATGGAGACACCTGAACCAAACCTGGATACACCTAGAGTAAAGACACGTGAAGGTGCCTGGACACAACTAAAAAAAACCCACGGACCTGAATTCAGATGATCTATCATCTAATCTAAAATGTTCATGTCATCACAGACAGTTTTTTGAAGTATCCTCTTCACGTGTCCTACACCAGATGGAAACTTGTGAATCATTACACACATCATTAGTATCTTCACAGCTTTGGGTGTCGACGTCGGCACCTGTAGGCAGAGCTCTTACCCAGCAGGTCTCCAGAGAAGTTTATGGGCAGGACGATACCAACAGAGAGGACACCAACAACGACTAGCAGTCCAATGATGTGACGCTGGAAGGACAAGTAGTGGACAGCGTCCTCTCCACACTTCTCCCGGATCTCCTCATCCCTGAGACAGAAGAAGACCATTGGTCAAGCAGGTTTGGGTACTCAACCCTGGTCCAGGTCCCAATCTAAGCCTGGGTCCACATCAAAGTCAGGTTCCATACAAAGGACTGGGACTGACTCAACCCACTGAATACGTCTTAAACCGTCATAGTCTGATACTCACTTTATTCTGAAGATGGCCGTCAGCCATGAGCAGAATCCCTGAAATTAAAAACAAAAACCAGTCAGCATTATTTTACTGTAGCTCTCACCTGTATGCTTCATTAAATTTGTTTTAACTTAATGGATTTAGCGTTTGAAAGGCCTCACAGTGTGTTTATTCTGATAAGAGGAAGTTTGACTTTACTCCAGCATGAGCATCACAGTGTTGACACATGATGACAACAGTAACAAGGATGGTGGTGGGTTCATGACAGTGAGTTTCTTACGTTGTCTCTTTGTTCAAAGTCGACAGAACTGGACACCGACGTCAGCCGCTCGTATCGGTCCGGGGTCTCTGAGTGCATCGCCGAGGCAACGCTATAGACATACAGACGGAGAGATACACACACACACATACTCTTAGCCACTAGCAGAGTGATCTTTAATGCCTCAGGTCTCCTCCTAAAGGGACATGTTTTCAGAACCAGTGTTTTGTCTGAGTACAGCTCTGGACCTCATTTGATATTGTCGAAGTGTGAATTTATCACGAAGCTATTATAAATATTAAAATAGAATTTTTTTTTACAGCATTAAAGATGTCCACGTAAATCAAAGTTAAAATAATCTATATCAATAATTTATCCCATTTTCTCTGTTGTACCTTTCAACAATCAATAACCAACACTGATCTGTGTGATATAAATGAAATCGTCAATATTTGTATCTAAAAATGTGGTATAAAAATATTACAGTTGACATTTTTTTCTATAAAAGTGAGTTAACCTACATTTAAGACTAATTGAATACTTAAGTTTAAAAATTAATGGTATCATCTATAAAAGTACTTATTTAAATATGAGATGTATGAGATGATGAAAATCTTAATTGTAAAAATTATTTCTGCTTATGGAAACAAAGAAATGATCAGCCAATTACAGAGCTTCTGCAGACTCAGTCAGAGTTAGCAGTTCTGAAGCTAAAAGCTTAGTTCTCTAAAGGCCAGAGGAAAAACTGCAAGTACACACCAAACACTGATATAGGTTCTACATTTCCTGTGACACCTGAACACAACACACACGTGTTCACGGCTACAGGTTTAGCAGGTTAGCTAACAAGCTAACACATGACAAGGTCAACAGTGCACACACAGACACAAAGTGGTACCTTTTCACCGGTTCATAGTTTTCCCTTTCTCGTCTTCGGCTGAAGTTATGTTAAAAATGAAACAGTGTCAGTTACAGTCAGCCAGTGACAGACCAAGGGTAATTAGTGCCACGTTTAAGGACTGTACAGATTCATAGAACTCAGAACTCATCATTGCCTCTTCTGAAGATGTCGTCTGGACATCTGTGATCACAACAGGTTTTAGATAATAATCTGATAAATAAAAACTAATTCGTTTGTTGTTGAAGCTTGACTGATTTTATATATTATTTGGTTAAGATGGTTATGACTAAACAGTTACATAAACACAGATGACTGAAAAGCATCAAAGATGGTGCACTTCATATCTTCACTGTACTTTAACGTGTTCCTCTGTGTTGAATATGAAGCTGTTCTTTCAATTCATCAACAAAGGGTAAACTGGAAGCGTCTGAACTGGACAAATATAAGAAGCATATGTTCATCATCTCACTAAAAAATGAGTCAAACTCACTGACATTTATCAACCAAACCATCCATATATTTCACTGATAAAAGAGTTGATGCCTCATTTAAAATGGGAATATTTGACCCGATTGTCAAAGTTGAAGCAGTTTACTCTGAAAAAACTCCTCAGCCTCCATTCACTGATGTCAAATCAATTGGAGACCTGAATTGTAAAGAGAAAACTGAACTATAACGCTTGATCAAAGTCAGTTCATTCAACAGTGTTGTTCTTCTGAAAACGTTACATTTTCTTCATTGAATTTTGTCTCGTCTGTTTATAGTGGTGAATCTTCCACAAGTTTGACAAAAACTCAGAATGTCTTTTTGTACAGACTTAAAGTATTTCTGAAGGTTAACACAGCACATTTCACAGTCAGCATTACACGGCACTAATAACCCTCCAAACACACAAATCGACAAACTGAAATGAAGAAACCAGTGATGTTAGTCAACCAATCAGAGCTCAGAACCCTGTTAATGAGAGCAGAGGAGGAAGAAGAGGAGGAAGATGTTAGAGGACAAACCAAACATGGAGGAAGCTGCAACGTACTATTCCCGTTCTTCCAGGTCGCTGAAAAGCTTCTTCAGTCTTCAGGAAACAAATGAGACAAGACGAGTTCAAATAATGTCTAACAACAATTACATATTTCATCCACAGGTTTGAAGGGAAAAAAAGAACAACAATGTATGATAAGACTTGAGCAGGAACCTCACCTGTCAGCATCGGTAACAAGAGCAAGACGACCATAGTCCCACGCCACTTTCCGCAGGATGGAGAAGACGAAGAGCAGCACCTGGAGGAAGAGGAGGAGTTGGGAGTAGTGTCATATTAGTCTCATGGCCAGTCCATTAAACCATTCAAACCTTATATCAGAAACAACAGAAAATAATAAACGTGAATTGACTCCAAACATCTTGATGCTTCCACCAAGTTCATTGTTAACTCACTGTTTCTTCCACTTATGAAATCACACACACACAACAAAACTGAACAAAAACGATTAATCTCAGATGAGTTAAAATTGAAGCCTAAAAGTAAAAGTAAACACAGGGTAGTTATACAGTAAAGTATTTGTCCTGCATTACTCGAGTCTGATGAGTTTCAGTACTTTGTGAAAACACAAGGTCCTAAAAGACTGAAAGATCATGGTTTATGAACATAAAACAGAATGAACATGGCAGGTTTGAGGAGAGTGAATGGACCTTTAATCGGGTCGATCCATCTCCTCCAGCTAAACAGGGGATAAAGAGGTTGTTCAATTTACATATATTAACCTGGTACAAATAACATGAACAATTTATGTTTCCCTTCGAAACATATACCAAACTTGAAGGTCACATTTAATTTTTAGCTGTGTTCATCAACATATCTAAATCATGCTGATACCAAATAAAATAGTTATGTTTTGCCTCTGCCCCTTCATTTCGACAGTGTGAAACCCTGTCTGCTGAGAAGCATTGCTCGATGAGATATTTTGGAGTCTTCCATACATAAGGTAAATTTAATTTATGATTGGTCATGATGATTGGTCATAATTTGCTTCCATAAAACTTTATTGAAATTATTGTCTGTGTTCAGTAGAATAAAGACCAAGACTGTGGTTCCATCATGCTACAAGTCAGCCTCCATCACCCCGGTTCCGAAGTCTTCCTCTATCACAGTGATTCTCAATTATTTTCTGTTGCGCCCCCCCTAGCAAGAAGAAAACAATTCGCGCCCCCCCTCAACTCTCCGC